>PNEQ01012281.1:0-13050 GCA_003012365.1 Medauroidea extradentata
TGTCGCGCATTAAAGTTGCCACGAGGCGCGCTGTATTCCGTCGGAAGTAGGCTATATCTGTGAACATTTCCGAGGCTCTAGGATTAAAGACCACGCGGTCAAGTGTATTGTTGAACTGTATAAACGTATTGTATATTGCCGCCTAAATAACTGGATTTGTGTAAGAAGTATGTAAATAGTGAGCAAGCAGTGTAAATCATTGTAAACAGTTGTAAACCAGTTGATTCAATAATAACGGGATTGAAAGTATTCCAGTGTTTTTTCTTTTTATATAGTGCTGATGTCCGATCCCGACGTACTTGAGCTTGAAATATCTCCCACAGAGAGATTGGTAATTGAAGGCCGCAAAGCTGCCGCCGCCGCAGAACGTAAGTTATTAGCTGAAAGTAACACTCCCAAATTGAATTCGGAGTTATTCCGCCACCGCAGCAACAGTGTGCTAAACTAGTAACGCTAGCCCAGCTTAGCCGTCAGCATCGTGGACAGGAAAACAAACCTCCTAGGCGGCAAGAGAACTTTAGTAGAATTCTACGAGAGGTAAGGCGAATCTCTCGCCCACTTATCAGCCCGTTAAAATCACCCAGGAAGTCGTCACCCATAAAGCACCCCAGGGTGCAGCAGCTCAAAAGAGAGGCCGACCAGAAGCCGAAACAGCTTTCCCAGCACAAGCGTAAGCTCCTACAGGAACTATTCTAAAAGGTGAGTCTCCACTAAGCGCTCACCCACCATACTATAAAGTGAGAATTTGTACACTCGGCTCACCCTTCAGGTGCCATCTTGTGCTCACCTAAACTACAGCCTGAAGGTAACCCTCACCCATTTTTTGGCCAGCCGAGTGGCGACACAGTGAATGCTCGACGGATTGTTTGCGGATGTGGGCAAGTTGTCTGATGACTGTTAATTTTCTGACACTTTTTGATTAAAATTGTATGCTTATTTGTCTACAAAAACAAAATTTAAAAGTCAGGGTGCAGGTCGTAAACTTGAATCAAGGTTTTTGTGCAAATAAGGCTTGGAAAAGTTGCGTTCACCATACATGACGGACTGCTTGAAGGATTATCACAATACAAATATAAGTATCAAACCCTTTAATGTCAAATTGTAGTGCATGAGCAGTAAATATGTATGCAACATTGATGTTCCAATCAGCCAAGGCAACGGCTGTGCCTACAGCTTATGGTGGGTCGCAGCTGCCAGCCCGCTAGAACGTGCCGAACTTGCGGCACGCTGGACCATGCCGAGCAGCAGCAGGACAGTTTGCACCTCCTGGTCCGAAGAGCAAGTATCTAGGCACTTGCAGCACCAGATGTTACTGTGCAGAGAACCAAGGCCTAGACAGGGTTTCATTGCTCTGCCAGAATGAGCCACTAGAGCGTGCTCACAACTGTGAGAGTAAATTAAGTGCTGTCACTGCACATTAGCACAGTATGCAGTGCATGCCAGCCTTAAGGGTGTCCGTGCGATAAAATCATAATTTTATATATTTATTAAATATTGTTAGTTTAGTAGACGATACTCGTGAGTACATTTTACTCTTACGAAACAATTTTAGCTCTCATAGTTTTGTCATAAAAAGGGGTGTCAAAGTTAAAATTTGTTTGTTACACTGCCATGCAAATAGTGAAAACCAACTGACCTACTTAAAACAAAATAATTCACTGTGAACTTACATCCCATGAGCTATGCAATAAAACATTTATAATAAAAAAAACCCACGAAGTAATATTTTTAATTTTGAAAAAATCTCAAACGTATAGAAAAATGTTATAAATTCAGCAATATTTTAAAAACGCAAAAACCGGTTCTTGGTTTTTCTTAAAATGTTTTATTACGTAGTCCATAGTATGATATTTCACTGTGAATTATTTCACACACACAAGTCAATTGGTTTTCACTATGTATTTGCGTGGCAGGAAAAAATGAAAATTTTGACTTTTGACGCATTATTATGAGAAAACTACGCCAGCTAAATTTATTTCATAAGAGGAAACTTCACTCACAAGTATTGTTTACAAAACTATCATATAAATATAAAATTATGACTGTCACACTTGAACACCCTTAACATTTCACCACAGCTATTGTGTATCTTTCAACACATCTAGCGGTGCTGAGAACTATTTATGTTTTTGGGGCGTCATTTAATTCTTGACGTCCACATATTTCATTCAACTAAAATTTGTCATTCAATTATTTTTTCTTGAGCGTATGTTGAAAATGAGTGGTGCATTCTTACATGGGTAAACTTTGCTGTGATTTAATAGTGTCTCTTGATACATTATCTGTTTGATGAAACCGCCTGTGATTCGACTTCGTTCTGCGATTTATCATAGCCAGTGATGTAGTAAGATTGGTTTTATAAATTACGTAAACTATACAGAATAGAAAAAGGTTCAATAATGTTACATTACTTTGGCATTAATTCTAGCAACATTACTGCTTCTGTGTGGTGTAGAGTTCAGTATTTTTGTTTTCCATGTAAAAGCCTTTACAGCAGGTGAGAAAAAATGCAGGGTTCCCACAAACTTGTTTCAGCAAATTTCCTTGAGTTTTTCCTTTTTTCCCAGTCCTTACAGTAATTAATTTTTCTTGTGCTAAAATGTAAAAAAGAAAGAAAAAACACCCAAAATTATGCAATAAACTAATTAAAAAAAAGAACAATTTTACATAATGTACACACTATCATTGGTGATAATGATATATAGAAATGTAGGTAGGCTATTAAATCTATACAGAAATAAAAAAAAAACCTTGTGACGTAAAGAGAAAGAAATTATGGAAAATTAGACAATTAAGTGTATGTGGACTGTTTTACCCTTCTGATATTTACAGAACACTTACCAGAAATTACGATGATTGCAGCCACTGAAATATAAAATTCATTACGCATAACAGAAGTAAACTCATATGTATATATTGATGGAACGGAAGAATTAACATTTATTGAAATAATAATACATAATATGAAGCAAATGCTGTGAAAATAAAATTATGAATTACAGAAAAAAAAACTCTCTCTCTCTCTCTCTCTTTCTCTCTCTTTCTCTCTCTCTTTCTCTCTCTCTCTCTCTTGAACCGGTCATTACCTTAGCAATAGGGCAAAACGTGGTAATTAGATGAAAAAAAATTAAATATAAAATATTAATGTCCCGGATTTGATTATGCTCTCGGCTAGAATTAATACAACAAAATTTAATTGAAAATCTCAGGGTTTTGCAAGAGTTCACAAACAGGACCTCTGGGTATGTTAATTTCTACTTCAAATAGGAGTCTTTACCTGAACTTCAAAATAATTTCAAATCACACTTAAAATTACATTTTTCGTTGCAGAGTTATCGGAAGTTCATTCACTTTTAGGCACAAAAACCAATTAAATTACGAAAGTTATAAGTTCTTTAAGGTACAATATAGGTAAATGGAAAATTGGGTATAGGACGCTGCAGTGGCTTGATGCTCATTAAAAAAAATTATTTAACTAGAAGTTATTTTTTTCACAGCCACTTCTAAAATCGGCCTTTTCAAACTTGTCAAACTTTGCCTGCCTATCTAAATGCTCCCTGAAGCATTTCTATAATTACGATGTTGGCAGAAGAACTCCCCGTCCGGGTCGAGTTCTGCCTAAAGATGTCATGTTTCTTTGAAGTAGCAGGGAAGAAGAAGCAAAAACGAAACTCGGAAGTGGAGCTTCCGAGGCGTTGTAAAACCACGAGGTTTCACACCTCTCCAGAACACAAACAGCAAGTCTTTAGACATACTAAACTATCAAATTGATTATATTAAATACAAAAAAATTTGGAAAGAGTTTTCCTGACCACAATCACCAAAAATTGAAATAAAATAACGAAATAAATTAAATTTAAAAACAAAGAAATTTAGTAATAGAAAAACCTGGGGCGTTAATTAATGAAATTATCAGAATATTACAAATTAAGATAATAAAATATTAGAGTCCTTGACATGTGAAATGAAAATATTAAACATAAAAATAAATATCCAAATATCTGTAATTTTACCATTACAACACGTACCTACACTATGAATATAACAATATTACACACAAAACTATTTTATTTACCTAATGTGGTTGTGAACACTTAAATAATGTTCTCTCACTTCTGCTGCATTGGAAAACAATGTTTAGGTATCTTGCATATTCACTACATTTCATAGTACTGGTCTTAAAGTTACCTTTAGACCTAGTGTATTTAAAAATATGGTAGCTACAATGAATAAGAAAACATTTTCAGAAAATTAATTTACAGCACAAAACATAAAAATATGTACTGGTCATTCTTTAAGCCCATCACATATTTTTCTTAATTTTTTTATTTTCATCTGTAGCTACTACGTTTGTTTCTCTATTCCCAGATTCTTATTTAGCAGCTCTGGAATTTCTACAGACATTCATTTTTTTTCCGTTACAATATCTGTTCAGCTTCTAGTCCCCAATCTCATTTTGACGTTCTTGCTTCAGGGCCACTTATGCAGACAGTGGTGTTAGTTGTACTGTAAAATATATGGTAATTTTATTATATAAGAAGTAGTAGAACAAAATGTATATTATTAAACTGCCAAATTATGTTTAGTTATACGGTACTGTAGTTATTCTGTGAAGTGTTGTGTTTCATGACTGCTAAAATTTGTCTTTGGAATTACTTACTACATATTAAATAGTTCAATTAATGTTTTGTTTCTAGTTTGAATGTATATTTTTATGCAATGGTATAACTGGCAATGAATTGTAAAATATATGTGTGGTTTTATTAATGGCAGTTTCCATTGTTTAGCAAAATGCACACATTTATTTAAGTGTTTCATAATTTTAATTGTGTTAGTCACAAATGGTTATAATAAAACAAACTGCATTTATTAGAATTAAGAACAAGCTCAAAACATATATTTTAAATTTTACAATTAAATTGTTTAAAATTTGGAGTTATTGACATACTTGAAAGTTTTCTGAATGTTATTTAGTTGTACAATGTATTAATGGTGATATTGGGTTCTAGATATGATGAAGTAAGTGAAAACATAAGACATTTAAGGAGATATTACAGTATTTGCAATAGTTTTGGAGACATTGCCATTGTTTGCTACTACGTCAATATTACGTCAAATTGTTACCACAGTGCCGAATGTACATTAATACTGAATACCTTAACTTGACAGCCAGATTTACCACAATACACAGAGAGAGTAAAATTGGCATACCACAATGCTGAAATTATTTAACATCAAAAAATTGTTGCAGGAGTGCCACAAGAGCAAACTGAAAGGAACTGAATGATTTTCTCTTTGATTTTGAAGTGTACCTTAATGCCAAAATCAGAATTTACTATAACAGTATACTGTAACACAGAAATCAGAATTTACCGTAATGCTGGATTAATAGTTGACCACAACACGACAACAAAAAATGTATTCTTAAAACAATTTTCAAGTCTGAATGTTGTTTCACGATACATAATTTAGTTATTGCACCATTTGTAACAGATAGATAGGGAAACAACACAAGAAAATACAGGACAAGTTTTAATAACCCCTTACTTCAGTACAATTACAAACGTTTGTATACTTTCATAATTGTGAAGACTAATAAAAACATTGGATACTAAATGTGTTCTACTTCAAAATCGTTACGAAAAATCCATAAATTCAAACATTTTTCACTAAAGCGGCAGGGAGATTCTTTAGTAAACCTTCAGACCAACAGCATCATCTACAGTCGTTGGCAGGTTAAGATTGGCCACGTAAGCATATCTCTGCTTCCCTATCTCCATTTTTACAAACTCTGAACATGTACCCTGTGCATAGCTGATGTTAGAAAACTGAAGCCAGCAAATGTAGATATTGTAGTGTTAATTTTTTTGGAATCAAAATTGTGCAACAGTGGAAATTGTGAATTTCCTACAATTGAAAGGTGCTATGTTATTTTCATCGATTAAACAACTAACCTGTCTTGTGTCAAATTGTAAATATTGTTATATATATTTAAAAATGAATATCACAAAAAATTAGTTTTAAATATTTGCGTGGTTCAGTTTTATAACTGTAAAATTACTAGTAACTGTACGTCAGATTTAAAATAGTTTACCAAAATTAAGTTATTTTAATCTATTAATTTTTATTAACTTTGCCCATAAAATACAATCAAATGTACAAAATGTATTTTCTGCATGCATTTTTTTCAGTAGTCTTGAAAAATATATACTTAGGCTGCTGATGGTAAAATTAGCCCTTTTAAAAACTTTGATAAAAACAAATAGCAAATGAAAATATTTGAGAGTAGCCTCAAATATTAATTTATAAAGAAATACTATATGCTGTATTTAATATTTTAAAACGCAACTTTGTTTGAAAATAATTTCAACTTAAATAAGCAGACTGTGCCACTTAGTGATGAAATTTAATTTACAGTAATGCAAATAAACAGACGTCACTTAAAAAATTGGATAACAGCTTTTGCTATTAATTACTATCGTTCTAGGAATGGAACTGAACCATTCATATTTTTGTCATGTTTATTTAATGTTGCTCATGACCTGCCCATGCGTCGTGGTCACTTAAGCAGCAGATGGAGAGCTTATCGAGGCACCCGACTAACGTTACGCTTGACTCTGGACTTATGAAGGGAATGTGTAGTCTATTCACTTCTTGTACAGGTGGATACAAAACAGCTGTTGGGGACACTTGCACCAGTGTTGAAAATTATAACTGCACATTAATTTTGCCTTTGTGAGCTAGTGGAGTGCTCAATCTGAGGGACATGATTGATGTTCCGGCACTTTCCATTGTTAGTTTACTATTGTGAAATGTTTACTTTTATAGTTTTTTGTTGGTAGGGTTACTCGTGAGTATGTTATGCCCATTTGGGCTACCCTATTTGATAGGATCAGTATTGATCAACCTGGATTTTTAATCTACTTATTTTTACATCTCACCTTTTGTAGTCCTAAAATCAATAACTACAAGTTAGAGAAAGAATTTCTCCAAGAATTACTTGCAAATAATTGTTCCAAGGTTATAAATATTGTGCAATAGATTTGTTATTACTGGAATGTATAATGCCTTGTGCATGTTTAACAACGTAGTTATGTATAGTGTTAAATGTTATAAAGCTTCATTACTCTGATTTACATCTCTCTTTTATTCCTTCTGAATTTGTTTTTGTGGTATTAATGCAGCAAAATGCTTTGGCATTGTGGCACACAGCATTTTTCTTGCGGCCTTGTGGTAAATCTGATGTTTGGTACTATGGTATTTGGCATTGTGTTTTGGCACCATGCATCCCACATTACATCTACATTCAATATAGACATTTTGCTTGCTAAATTCTTGTCGTTTTATTTGTGAATGCATAATTATATTATCTTGAGGTATTCTGAAGAGAACGAGGGAGTGCAGTGAATTAATTTAAGAACTGATAAACAGATACCTATCTAATACAGAAGTTACTTCATAGGTATTTACAATAACTGGCCTTCTTTAATGGTGTATTAAATGACTATGAATTGTACAATATGACAGTTTCCTGAGCAGTGGTAGACATAAATATTGTACATGTCTACGTAAATAAAAAAACATGTCATTGTATTTACATGCTGTGCTGAAAGGTAAAAACTTGCTGTAACTGTGAAATTAAGCAGGACATTCAAGAATGCAAATTTTATCCTGGACCACCTAAACCCTACCAAGCCTGCAGCTATGGAGCTCAAATGTGGAATCAGTGTTGGTATTAATTTTTTTACACAACAAGCCTTATGCATTATTTAATTTCATTTTTGAATATTTGATCATACTTAATTTTTTAAAATGTAAAATTTTTATTTTTTATAATATTTAAGAGGTTGTCTGTTAAAATTATTAATTTCTGTATAATAAATGAAGAGCAATGTCTTTATAGAAACATCAAATTTTACAATTAGAAGGTACTAAGAGTCGGTTTCTAAGGTAATAATATCTCTCACTATAGTATAACACATTTTATAAGAATTCACAAACCATGTAGGCCTATATACTGTATTTATTTCTCAGTGGAAAGTCTTTAACACTGTCGAGCTAAGAAAAAATGTTTAAACAGCGCAGCAGTGGACAGCTTGCGAACTAATTAACCGATAGTGTTTCACTTCTCCGTCAGAATGTACTATACTGCAGCATGCTCTACCAACTAATTCCGCTACTACCGATAAAGTGTAGTGGTGTCGCAACTAGTTTGTATTTGGTTGTGTCCCATGATATAGGTCATTCGGAATAAAGTCAGCACTAAAGATTTAACCTTTGAAAAAAATCACTAGCCATTACTGCATATTAGTTAACATTAACAATACATAGTTACATTATCGTTTGTATAGTTGGTAGCGAATCATAGTATGTAGTTCCCTGTGTTTTCTTATTTGAATACAGTATTAGTGAAATAACAAATGCAATCGACCTCTCTGTACACCAAATACTTTAAAATATTTATTATGATCTTATTGACTTACCTACTGACTGTGTAAGTTTACTGGATTAGCGCCACCACAAAGTGATTAAACCGCCAACTGAATTCAAAATTGTCGTCAACACATTGCCGCTAAAGCCCGCACCACAGAGGTAGTTCAAAATTTCACCCACAGGTTGCACCAGAGTTAGGTTTTCGCAGATGCCGTTTCGCTTGCTTGAAAGCGAGTTGAGTCATGAGTGTGTGTGTCCATTGTGTAATAGATATGAGTTTCTGATGAACACGTTCCAAAGTATTAGAAGTAACTGTTTATGAATATAATTGCTAAATTATGTAAAGTCATTAGTAATGTGTATTCTGTTATGTTTTACGATTGCCAGCCTGAGCAAATGGAATTAGAAATAGCATTTTTTTCTGGTTTCACAGATTAAAAAAATATGTTTTTTATTGTTTTTGTTAATTGTGTCGTCGTCGTTCATGGCAAAATGCTGAACGGTTCTTGAAATCTTGAATTGTGTGTATCTTGTGTGTTTATAGTGACAGTTTTGAATTACAAATTAATATACTACGCATGCAGTTACGAGATAAGTAACAGAA
Organism: Medauroidea extradentata; assembly: GCA_003012365.1. NCBI lineage: Eukaryota > Metazoa > Arthropoda > Insecta > Phasmatodea > Phasmatidae > Medauroidea > Medauroidea extradentata. The sequence continues at coordinate 9,038 of PNEQ01012281.1, forward strand.
ATAATATAAATGTAAACATTGTACAAGCCTATGTAAATAAAAGCACGTGGCAATATTTATGTTTACATGCTGCGGAAAGATATAAACTGGCAGAAAATAGAAATTAATCAGGACTTTTTTGAGTGCTCACTATCCCGAATCACCTTTAAAAACCAGAGTACCTATCAAAAATATGTAATTAATACTATGCAGACTTCTTGCAATACATTTTTAGCGAGCAGTAATTATTATGTTGAACGAATTTGGAGGACTACAAGCTATAGTTTTCATTAGGTTTTTTTTAATTTTTCATGGGAATTTTCTAAATCTTTATGGGGGAGAGCGAGAGGGAAGGAAAGAAAGACAAAGCAGTGTTAGTAACCCCTGCTCACTTGACGGCCTACTCACCAGGTGCACATGTGCTTTCCACTGGTAGGTTTTAAAGTTTATATAAAGTTGGATTTAACTAAACATCAGACCTTCTAGGCATTTTGTTAAATCAGGATTCTACTATTTGATCAAATGAATCTCACCAAGTTTAGAAACAGAGAAAAATTAAGAAATACTGTATTCCTGGATGATCAGTGACATGCACTCTTGAGTAATAAACATAAATACAGTTTTCCTTAAGAAAATTCATGGGAACTTATTTTGTTAGTGTAATGATGTAAAAAAAATATTTTCGCAACCAGCTGCACTGTAATCAAATGTACAAAATATTATCGGCATTATTTTCAAGTCAGATTTGAGGGAATGGAATTGGCTATATCTCATTTTTACAATGTTAAGAAGAAATTTAAATTTATTAATGTACGTAGAAGGGTGCCCAACCTTTTTGCCTTTTAAAAAAATAACAACGAAAATTGCAACAGAAAGTTGGAAACGTTTATTTTCAACATTATTAAAAATCCTGTCCAAAAAACAATAAATTAATAATTACACAGCAACACAGTACTCACACGAAATATTGCTTCATATAAATTCTACACCTTCATATTTTACATCGCCTACTTTAATTTCGTTTAGTATAATTTTTCCATTTACGTCAAATGCCATAATATAAGTTTCTGTGATTCCAGCATCTTCTACAGATTTTAAGGCAAGTATTATTTGATCCGATGTCCCAGGAATGAATCTGAAGCTCGAGAATCCATGTGTGGGATTTATTTCTCCAACATGTGTTACCTGCAAGAAATTAGAAAAAATACTATGATAATATTCCGATACAGGCAATCGAGGCTAAGATGATACAAAATTACAAACTTTTCATCGTAACACCTGATCTATTAACGTCAAAAGTTAAAAATATTACTAAATGTGTTTTATCTAATTTTATCTATTTATGGATTAAAAAATTTACAAGTCATATAGTTGATACAAAAAAAGCTGTGCATCACATTAGTTCCACTATATGTAATTTTTCTTTGGTTGAATGTGGTTTGACAAAGAGGAAGAAATGCCAAAATGTCAGAAAAGCCCACAATAAAGTCTTCTTTGTATGATAACTCCATTCTCCGATCATTACTACAGCTTAAACCTTGAACAAATATTTCTCCATCATCTTCATCACCAAAACTGTTGTTTACACAAACATGTTTATAACGAGTTGAATTTCTACATTCACCTTTCACATCAAATAACACATAAGTTCCTTTCTTCACGTTCTTATGGAATACTGGTATTTCATATTCAGCAGGTTCAATCTGTTCTGTGACATATCAAATAAAATCTGTCTGTGATTTCATCACTGCAACTAAGGGACGAGAATTGCTCACTGTATGTTTTCTTTTTCTTCTAGTTGTTTACTTGTAATTGTAGGATACCATTTTCTGTTATGTCAGTCATTTGTGTAGCTATATCAGTTCTTTGGCTAGCCTTGTCATTCCTTTCACGTTTATGGTTTTCAAGTTATAGGCCTACATCTTCTCTCCCAATCACAATATGTTGGTTGGGTTTATCTCGTTCCTTGTTAGGGCTATTGTAGCGGATCCCCGCTAACTGAAGATTATTGAAGAAGATAGAGGCTTGATGAAGATGCTCACATCCTGGTCACGGCACCAAAGAATGTGACGGGTCGGCTAACTGACGTACTACCAGACCATCCTGGTCACGGCATCAAGAATGGTACGGGTCGCAGCGAAGAAAGAATGAAGATGATAAAGTTAATAATTGTTGACTTAACCTTTGAAGTGGCCAGTGTGATCGTATAGTGGTTTAGCAGTAGTCTACGTAAAATAAACTGAAGCTTGTTCACGTGACTGTTTTTTTACTAAAAACTTAAAAATCCTTCACTAGACAGTCTCATTACAAACCGGAAATTTCTACTCCACATAATTAGAAACCGGTGCTCCCGGGAGAGAACAGTCTTACTAAAGCCGGGGGAAAAAAAAAGAACACAACACAAACAGACTTCACATTATTTTGTCACGCCATAAACAAGAAGAGAAATAAATGAAACTAATTAGTTCCCATGGCTGTTCCACCACCTCTATCACTCCCAGTCAAAACGCTACGCGCAGCCATCTCTCACCACACTAAAAAACAGCTACGACCGTCCCCGTCCGTGACCAGGCAACAAGTAAGTAAAATGGCAGACCCCGCGGAGCTTGCTCTCTCCCTGCAGCGCCTCTAGCAGCCACCCAGCACACCAAGGTAAAAACGTAACAGAAAATTAAAACTAAATTAAATATAATAACAAATTACAAACTTTTGTACCTTTAAACATCTTGTAAAGTGAAAATATTGCTTTAAAACCAAAATTACACAATAATTTACAACATAATTTTAAATAAATTCGAACCATGTGTCCTTCCATTGGCTCAAGCCAGCCCGCGCAAACATATTACAGTCTCTCTCGCACACTCGATGAGCGGCGGCGCACGTGCACTTTGTGAAAGGTAAAAGTATAATAAAAACAGTTAAAAATCTAAATATAGCAATTCCTGGAACTGGGCAGGCACACCTGTGCCATCCAACTATACTTGCCAACAATACACCCAGTCCTGAATTACAACACAATAACAGTTAAGCTGCAAATGATATTTAAATTAAAACATAAAGTTGACTCAGCCTAAACAAACCAAATTAAATACATATAAAGTTTAACAATTTAAAAACTGATACAGATAAAAGCCAAACAATACCTTACCAAACTCCTGCCAACAATAAAGTAATTATATAGATAATAGTAAATTCATTAAGTCAAACATAAGGAAATAATAAAATAATAACAGGAAACAATAAAGGCCTAAGTGCTGGGTGGACCGCCTCGCACTATTCTTTTTTGGGTTTCTTCGACTTCATTGTTATCTAAGCAGGCATAGACCTAAGTGCTTTAAGTTCTTTTGCTCTTTCTTTTTCTTTCTCCTTTTCTGTCTTCAGCAGCTATCCATTCTTCAGTTGTAATCACTTTTGAACCAGCAACCTCTCAAAATAACTTTGGGAGAGTGATGCTTCTCTGCTGGTATGCACTGAAGTATGAATCGCTGGATATTGTTCCAGGCCTACGTCTGCTTCAATTTCTGCAGATCTATATGAACCTGTTTGTGTTGGGACAATGATTAGTTACTTGGCTTTCCATTGTTTGCCTTGCTGTGGAAGTATGAACATCTTGTATTACGCATGGGGGAGGCTGGGCAGGATCATTTTATATGGTTTCAGTGCTTGGTTCAGAGATATGCTTGTTTATGCTGTTTTGTGTCTCCTGTCTCGTGTTGTACCGAGATGGTTTATCAGCATCAAAGTGAGACACAGGGTAATTTGTGGGATCACAGAGATCTGTTCCTATATGTCTGAAACATATGGTTATGACAGACAAAACAACACCAGATATATACTATTAGTAGGGTGGCTTAACGAAATTACCGTGACCTGGCGGATAAAAGCACCAAAATTGGTATGAAGGTACCTTAGGGTATGCTAATGAAAGTTAGCCTAGGAGCCCTCTGGAATTTTTAAAAATTGTCAATGTACAGCACTAAAAACCAAAAAAGCCGACAAATATGGCAAAATTTCACATTTGAGTCTTATTTCCA
>PNEQ01012282.1:0-13050 GCA_003012365.1 Medauroidea extradentata
GTAAGGTGTGTGAGTCAGGGCATCCACTTTATCAGTGTGATACCTTCCGTGAAATGCCCGTAGCAGAACGCATGCAGGTGGTGAAGAAGTTTGGGATATGTTTCAACTGTCTCAAGACTGGCCACCAGGTAAATCAGTGCACATCTGGCATGTGCAAGCATTGTAGTTGCAAGCATAATTCGTTGTTACACCCAGACCAAACAGCCTCAACAAATACAGTCATAAAGAAATGTGCTTTCAACAAACATTTAAAAATTAAATACGGTAGTAAATAATCTCTACTTAGGACTACACATTAACTGCTCCTTGGCCAAATATGGACCATATAAGTTTTGAAAACGTGTCTTAAAATTGTCAAAGTGTTTTGGAATTAATTTTTTTCCAAAATGGTAAGTAATTTTAACGAAAATATGGACTAATAAACTGGGAAGCGAAGTGATTTGACAGCATCAGGTATCTCCTGACAGGCGTGACACTGACACAAACACAACTTTCTTTTGTCAACTGTTTATTCTTTCAGTCGTTATCTATATATTTTAGATTCGAGGTCATGCAAGGAGTGTCTGAATAAAAGTTTTTTATATATATAAATTTGAATACTAAAGTTTAAAACAAACCACTGCAAGGACATGTACTTGATCTCAGATGTCCCATTCTCATCTTCCTTTTTTTTTTCGACACAATATCGGAGGGTGCACTGTCAACTTTACATAGAGACCGTAAACATTCCCGGGTTCATTGACATGTATGCTAGTCTCCAAGAATAGTGTGTACTCCAGCAGTAGCAGCTGATAATTGACTGCTTTCTGACATAGTGATACCTGATACCACGTGATTGGACCGGCATTTACTTTTATTATTGGTTCATCTCTCACCAGGATGTGCAAAACAAATAATATTGCCTATTGCAACAGTGACATGAACTTAACAGTTGTTTGAATTCTAGCTTGTGACTGAAAGGAATCTTGACTTTTCAGGTCCGTACTTATCGGTTGTGTGTCTGCCAAATTGGCCGAGTGTCAATCAATGAAGCCAAACTTTGTTACCTGAAGGCGTGTTTTATTTACAAAAATTAACATTGCGGTGAGGTCGTTCGCGATAAAATATTCACTAAAAATTTAACCTTTGAAAAATATCACTAGTTGTTACTGCATAACATTAACTATAATCTATAATCCTCTTACTGCTTGTATGGTTGGCAACGAAATTACGCAATATTGTTCAGTGTATTTTCCTATTTAAATACAGTAATACTGAATCAAAATCAACCGAAATCGACATAATTGTATTTCATGTAATTAACAAACATTTAAATCAAACTGTATCGATACATATTAACTGCACAATTTGTCTTACCCGCGCGAACATTAAGTGACGTGTCCAAAGAGGTTCGGCATTTGTCGGCGTTAGCCGTTACGTGCGGAAATATACGAATTGACTGAAAATAGAACTTAAGCAGGTTTTAATTTTAGTGCTCACTTTATTCCGAACCGCTCATAGAAAGTTCTTAACACGATACTATTGAAAACAATAAGAACAAATTGGGGTGGGGAAAGAAATTAACATGACATAATTCAAGTTTTTCCTTCAAGTGCATATAAATGTTTATGTCATATACTGCACGCGTAGCCCGAGCTCGAAAATAGTCTTAAAGGTGTTAAGGTGGCCGCCTGACCATTTCGCCGAGCTGTGTGCAGAGTTTTTGTGGATAGACGTTTACTAGGAAAGTATTCTTCAACTTGTGTGAGTGACGTCTGCTAAGGAATACCATTCAGTGAACGTTACGCCCGTTTATAACAATTTCATTCTCTCCATTATCCTTTAATAAATATTTTCCTCCGTTCCAAAATGACAAATATGTGTGTTTTGTGGTCCTTGTTTGGGTATTTCAATCTTACGGCAAACTCTCTGTGATGGGATAGGAATGTACAATACATCGAGGTACGTCAATTTTCCGGATATACTCGAGGGCCTCGATTAAATTATTTGCATATACGCAGAGCAGCGCAAGTGCAGAGCAAGTAAAATGGGTCCTCTATTTCATATGTGTGGGTATTTAACTCCATTACAGCGCAACCAGATGCAACACAGGTGCAAACTTTGCGTTGCACCCATAAAAGGTTATATTAAATGTGTCCCTAGGTCAGATTAAACGTCTAGAAGGTATACATCACTGTTACGTCCATGGCACAGACTAGATAGTAATACAGACGTTAAATTACGTGACGGCTTGTTTGACGGGCAAACTTTGCCGCATATTAGCTGCCCTATATTATTGGTACCTGCATGTCATGGCAGGTTTCCTACTGGCTCGGCTGCCGGCTAGCAGGGCAGCCACCTTACGCTGACTGGCGGAAGGCGTCACCGCCATGTTGCTGGTCAGGGAAGCCACTTTGCTGGCGTGTGTGATTGAGTTTGCCGTCCTATCTGCTATTTAACTTATTTTTATCCTATCTATTCTGTGCCCGTGGCCAGACGGCTGTTGCGACACGCATTTAACAATTCCAAGCCAGTAATAAATAAGAATGAAGATAGTTAGTGAAGAGATTTTGTTCAGCGCTGGTGAGGGGTGATATTATGTCAGTATGGAGCAGCGCCGGAATGAATAGACGGGGAAAACGGGAGATCCCCGAGAAAACCCGCCGACCAGCGGCATCGTCCGGCACGATTCCCACATGCCAAAATCCGGGTACCGACCCCGCCGGTAATCGAACTCGGATCGCCTTGATGGGAGGCGAGAGGTCGGAGCCCTCGCCAACGCGGCCCATAGTAAATAAGAAAATAATTTGTATGGATATATAGTGTTACCCGCTTACAAGGTTAGGAACCAATGGAAAAATTCTCGGGTTCATTAACCTGTAGACTAGCCTCCAAGAATGCATGTTTACTGAAGCAGCCAACAACTGCTCGTTAGCTGCTCACTCATTTAGATATACCATATGGGCTCGGTGCGCTCTAGGAGGTGTCAAATTAATCCATGGACAAATGCCGAAGTGACACGGACGTTTACTCGTTTGAATTCTAACTTGCGTCCAAAAGAAAACGCGAATTTTTCAGATCCCTACCAATATATAATCGAGGTGGCCAGTGCGTTGTATAGTTAAAATGTATTGGTTTGTGGGCATACGCCATTGCTCACGTTTTATTGACCGAACTTGCATTGAAAGACAATGTGACAAAATACAAAAAGGAAAAAACACACAACGTAAGAAAAAACAATCACAAATGAATTCCGTCTGTTTATATATACAGGATGTATAAATAAGAATCATCCGATTTGGCACGTCTGTATTTCAGAAACTAATAAACATTTTAAAGTAATTCTTATTTTTGCTGAAAGGAAAACTCTTAAAGTATTTTTTCATAGGTGTTACATAATCCCCCCCCCCTTGAGATGCTCGGCATATGTCAAGGCGGTATTCAAATTGATCCCACACTGCAGCAGCGAGCATGTATTGAGTTACTACTTCCACAGCTGATGTTATACGATGTCTCAGTTCATTCATTGTCGTTGGTAAGGGAGGCACATAAACAAAGTCTTTAATAAGCCCCCACAAAAAAATATCACATACTGTCAGATCCGGTGACCTTGGAGGCCAGTCATGTAAGGCTGCATCATTTGGTCCAGTGCGATCGATCCATCGTCCAGGAAGCCTTTGATTTAAACATTCCCGCACTTCCGGATGCCAGTGTGGCGGTGCCCAATCCTGTTGGTAAATTAAGTTGTTCGAATCACTCTCCAACTGTGGGAAAAGAAAGTTCTCAAGCATATCGAGGTACGTTATTTCTGTAACTGCAAAAAAAAAAAAAAAAGACCGTACACCTTGTCTCGTAAAACTGCACAAAACACATTACATTTTGGAGTCACTCTCGTGTTGCACAACTTCATGTCGCACGTTATTGCGATTCACCTTTCCATTTAAATGGGATGTTGCCTCGTCACTAAACACTAAGGATGGAACAAATCTGTCATCGTCCTCCATCTTGTCAAGAACGAACTTAACAAACTCCACACGTCGTTCTTTGTCACCTCCACGAAGAGCTTGCCAGTAAGTCTTAAACGTTTCCTCATTCCAACAGTACGTTGTTCAAGTGCATACGTATGAATTTTTAGAATCGGATGATTTTTTGATACACGCTGTATATATATATATATATATATATATATATATATATATATATATATATCAGCAAGAATTCTAAAGGTAAAATTTATTACAAGTTCGGTCAACAAAACATGAGCATATGGCGTATTTCTACAAACCAATACATTCTAATTGTAAATTCCCATTGCAGCAAGCATTTAAAACTCGCGTTTTATAGTACTGAGAAATTTAAGCTTCTGCTAGGCGAATCCGCGAAAGTGACCCACCTCTAATAATTACACCTTTGTCTTTAACAGTACGTCATAAAACTATTAGCTCATCACTGACTGCCTCATAGAGGTGAGTTATCAGCGAAAGGACTGCATGTCAGTTCAGCGACTTGAGCCTAGAGGCTACGGTAAGACGTGATGAGCGTTCCGTACTTCCATACCTGGAATGCTAAAAATACGTTGTTCCAGGCGGCCACCTTTAAGATCCTTGAATGCTCCGTAGTCCAGCGATCGCTTATTTCTCTCAACGTTTTAAACAAAATTGTTTCCAGTGTTACGAACTTCTGAGGCACAATTTCTGACGCCGGATTCTCGTGCATTTAACTGCGGCGCAAGTGATCACGCGTAACGAATTAGTAGGCTAATTCTGGATAAATATTTACTCATAAAGTTGGCAAATACCATTATCTAGGATTGTCATTGAGTATTTTATCCATGTTGGCTTCAAAAAAAGCGTAGAAATCCATTTATGTTTTCAGCGTTTATTTATCTACCACGCACTCTTCAGGTCATGCTCCCTTGTCTCAATTGAGCTTAAACGAGAACAAATGTCACAAATCTGTTCGGCAATTTTGTTTGAAATGATATTTGTCATGGTAGCTAATTTTTTTCAAGACAGCAAATTGTACGGTTTTGACTAATATTAAACAAAAAATACGTTAGTCACATATTTTACAAAAACCATAATATTTACTGCCTTGAAAAAAAAAATTAGCCAACGTGATGAAAACTATCTCATCAAAATTGCCAAATAAATTTTAAATATCTGCTCTTGTTAGGCTTTAAAAAAATACTATCGCAAAAACAACAGAAACAGGGTTCAGGGGCGTCATTTCAGGTTTTTCTTAGGGGGGGGGAGATTGTTTTTGGCGACAGTGAGCTTGTTGCATCTTTTTTATTAATTAAGCGTGTATAAATTAGAAATTTTAATAATAAAACTTCGGTTTATGAGCTTACGTTAGTATTATTTAAATAACAAAATACACAAATAATTTTTTTTACAAATTTCCTTCTAAATCCAGAGAGGGCAATTGGCCCCCTGCCCCCCCCCCCCTTAAATGACGCTCCTGGGTTGCGTGGCCTTACACTTTTTTCTCTCTGGCTGTTGAGCAAAACTCTCTGCTGAGTACTAACTAAGAGCGTGCATTCATCGCGTGTACTTACAAGGTAATTAAGTCCCAGACCTCGGCCATTATTCATGCCATTCCAGAATTTAAAAAAGACGGATGAGGGTGTTATCACCGCCAAAAAAGTTTGCATTCCCCCCTCGCCCAAGGTGTCCGCCAGGAATTTAACACACGGGAAATGTGAAAGGTCAGTGTTTTAAGCATGAGGCACTGCGAGTGGGTTTTATGAAAATGGTACACTTCTTTTACTATGGACGCCGTAATTTTGTAAGTCCTCACCCAAACTTCTTCATTGCAAGAATGTGATTGTAAAAAATACACTTCATGTAAGGCATTAAATTAAGAATATTGCAATACTTAAAACATTCAAAGTACCTATAGGAATTGATGAAATATACGTTTACGAATAAACCTTTCAACAAAATTAATTGCGATGACTTATCTCGTTTTACAAAGTTTTGTTTACTTCTATAAAATTTTCTTGAAATCTGGTTTTAAACATAAATTGAATTTTAAACCATTCTTGAAAAATTTTATTTTTCCGTAAATTTACCAAATTTATTTGTGAATATTTTATGCAAAATTTGTTTGTTCTGTACACATACATATGTACTTGTGGTCTTTTATACTTCTAGACATTTATAATAAAATTTACAACTATCATTTGTCTATAGTTACAGAGATACTCTTCACAGTTAAACTTACATGGCATTTTTAGAACCTTCCCGAGAAAAGTGTGCCCAAATTTCACTACAAACCCGGTGTTTCGGAATTCAGCTACCGTTTTATAAAGTTGTATTGGCTCAGCATTATTCAGACCCTGTATTGAATTTATGATCCAACCGATATGTATTGGAAATTTCACTCGGTCGAAAAGTGCAATGTAAACAATTTTGTAAATATTAAAAACAGTTATAAAGGCACACTGATTTTCCTTGAAATTTATTTGTAAATTTACAAGTATTCTCTTTGTGAGAAAAGTTAGGAAAAACTTTGTAGGCAACGAAAATAAGGGCTTGTGAGAAATAATAAAATTAGACCCAAATCACAGCACCTTTTATTCATTACGCTGCAACAAATAAAATTTACATACACTTGACGTGATATGAAACTAAAGAAGTAAGATTATTAAACTGCACTTTGAATATATAAAAGTAAAAATGGAGCAGCAGTTAAGAATAAACAGACTATGGGGGAAAATGCGCTGTTAACAGGCGTTTATAATGTAGGTTCAAATCCTGGTTCATTCAAATTTTTTTACTTCGAAATAATTGCGTGTGTAAATTATTTATTTAACAATTATTACAGAACTTTCGTAACCCTAATAAAAATATAATTCTAATTTTCTCCGTTGCAAGTACAAATACAAATTGTTATCGACATACGTTTTGTATCTTTACTAGAACAAGCTGTGTAATTTTATAACGAATTTATTTGACAACGATTTGACAACGATTTATTTGACAAGGATTTTCTTTCTTTGTACAGGAACAGTATGGCAACAGCGATCTGTCAAAGTTGAGTGAAAATGGCGGCCAATACTATAGATAACTTTTCACATTAGGCTTTCGTTTCTTATTTTGGTCCTTAACATGCTTTCTCTACAGGGCATCTTTTAAATGACTTACTTTTATAGACATGCAATATTCGCGTTTATTCCGGCAGCAGACTGGAATCCAAATTGTGGTAAACGTTTCTAATAAAATTTAAAGCTATCATTAGTTACAGATGTACTCTTCACATGTGAACTTAAATGGCATATTTAAAACCTTTCCGAGAAAAGTGTGTCCAGTTTCACTACAAACCCGGTGTTTCGGAATTCTGCTTCCGTGTCATAAAGTTTTATTGATTCAGCGTTGTACAGACCTTGTATTAAATGTATGTTCCAGTCAATATGTATCAGAAATTGCACTCGTTCGAGGACTCCTATTGACCGACAATGAGGTTGCCTCCAGCAGAGAATACTTCAATCGAAATGTCCACGGTACAGTGATCATCTGTAAAGACGCCACACACGTAAATGCTATCACTAGAGATGACTGTTTATCGCGGGAAAACTTTATTATTTGCTAGGCTACAACGTACGTGTAACTTATAAAAAGATGACTGGCTTTCGCTTGTACGTAGAACTGCTGCCCTATTTGACTAAGCCAATAAGAATCCCTAGAGACCCCTGTTTTTCGCGAAAAGAATTTGGCCCCAGTTTGTTTCTGTGCCTTACGTAGACATTTGCAGTTATGCTTCATGATTATTGGCAGCGTGTCTATGTGAAGAGCCGCATATCATTTGACTAAGCCAATTACAATAACGTTCCCAGAAAAACACACGTCCGTGATTTTCCGGTAGAATCCCAAGGTTGGTGATTGTTAAAATATCAAATCACTGACCACGAAGCAGAACTGCAGATGTGCACGCCAGACACCGACACAAAGTGAGACAAAATTCTTTCCGCGAAAAACAGAGGTCCGTAAGAATCCCGCTATTGTAGTATTCGATGCATGTTATTGGTCAGTAGACAGCTACGTTGTGTCAATCTTTTCAAGGCTATGTTGGCGCAAATAATTTTCGCCGTATACAATCATCTGTAACTATCACATACAGAAATCTTGGCCAACGATGTTAGATTGTGGTCTGGCATGTACAGCACAGTCGAGAGTAGCCTACTACCAAAAAATAACGCAAATTTGTATACGTGCGAAAATATTTAGAGCGCACTAAAATGTCATAGTTTCGGCTATTTGTATCAAAAGGAGCAGTCTACATTTATTACCGAAATTGAGATATTGACAGCAATGAACTGCACTACTCCATAAACCATTAATCATTTGTTTGGTTTTCTTGGATACCCACGTACATATAATTTTTGTTGTTTATGTAAGACAAAACCCATCCAGATAGTGTGGGTGACTTCTACTGTACAGTTTAGAACAGTGGAGATAGGTCCTTTTGATACCAAAGGCCTCATTTACCATGACTTTTGGTGGTCAAATGTGGGTTAAAAAATGGGGGACCAAATTATTGGTAACTGTCGAGGAGAACGGCAACTACGCACTACGGTGTTTTGGAGAATGTATTGACACGGAAGACTTTCACGGTTTTCCACTGCTTCTAGAAATTACAACTAAAAACACGTAACATTTCTCGCTATTCGTTGGCTTTTAGACAAACTTCATATATAAAGGATATCTAGAAACGACAGTATGATAAGCACACCGTGTGAATCCTGGGTAGATCGGAGAAGGAAAAGTTACTAGCAAAATGTTGTACTATGTCATTTTTCGCGCACAATGTGGCAACGCTGCATAGAGAGAGTTCCCTTTTACTCTCCACATCCAGGTATTATTTAGCGTATGTTACGTCGAGTAAACGTAAAATCATGTTTGGACTGCTCGAGATTTGATCCCGCACCCTTAAGGCCTCGATCTTTAATTTATTTCAAACAATTGCAAATAACTGTAATATTTTTTTTACCATATGCTTTGAATAAATGTGTACAGTCATACGATACACAATTTTGGCAGAGCGTTTTTCAAAATAATTTACCGTTTTCTAGCAAAAAAAAATTTATGCTTCATTTTGGCTTATTTTGACAGCAAAATATGTAAAATTTCAGGAGCAAAATTCTAAAAATCCGTTTGTTGCATTGTAACAGAAAAATTCCACTACAAACGATGATATATAAGTGTTAATTCTGTAAGATGAATTTTTGACATATGTATTAATTCACGTAGAAAATAAACATTTTCGAATCCACTGCTAACCTAATGAGCGAGGCCTTAATACGATGGTCAGAACAGTGTAAGTAGGCTTAAGCTATCTGTGTGGTTCAAGAAGGGACTTAACTCCGAGTTATGTTATGTTGCCGCATTGTGTACGTAAAACGGCATCATACAACATTTTGCCGCTAACATTTTCGTCTCTAATTTAGCGTGGTGTATTAATTGTACGGCCGTTTCTAGACATCCTGCATATGCATATGTACTCTCGAGCTGATATCGACTGCTCTCTTGCCGTTTTTTCACTCAGTCGTACACAATAATTCGGCCTAAAACGTGTTACTTATCTATAGGGACAGAAAGTTTCGTGGAAAGATTTTTGCAGCACTTTGTTTCAGTGCCTTACGTGCGCACCTGCATCTCTGCTTTGTGGTCAGTGATTGAATACCGTAACTTACGTCTTGAGGTTCCTAAGAGAAAGATTTAATCACAATTAATGTCAAAAATAAGAAATAAATAATCTGGTACAAGTATAAAAATAAAAAAAGACGCAGAAAGTTGAGGTGAACCGTGCCCCTAAACCCGCAAATCACAGACGTGATGTGTCGCAGTTATCAGTGTACTGACTGGCACAGTCAAATGAATAACAACTCTGCACAAGAACACTGTCAATAACCATGAAGTTGAGCTGCAGGTGTGCACGTAAAACTCTGAAACAAAGTGGGGCAAAAATCTTTTCACCAAAAATTCCTGTCCCTACTTATCTATTATTGAGTCAGAGCCTTCAAGGATGCCCCAAATAATTGTTTACTTATTTCATAAATGTCACTAAGGTACAAGAAGGTCATTGTATCTTGTACCCACAATAATCTTCTCATTTTTCTAGTGCAACTTTTGAACTGTCGTTTTCGTTCACATTACAAACTTTTTTTCACCTACGCCTATAATTATTATTTGTGTTTGTGTGTCTGCCTTCATATTAAATTAAGAAGTTTATTTTGTTCGTGTTAACTTTGTGACTTTAACAATTGGTAGACACAGCGAATGTAAATCAGAAAGTTAATAAATTCTGTTTGCAAAGTATACACAGCAGTGTAACGATTCCAAAATACTTAGAACACAAGATTATAAACAAGAATAAAGTATGTTACAACAAATTAATTCAAGGTCATTTTAAAAAGTGCTCACTTACTGTAAAGCGCCTATATGCAACCAATGAGACGGTCACATGTCTGCTGGACAGCGGATATGCACATTGAGGTGTCAAGTTATGGCAGTGCGCGCATGCAAATTGATAATTATCGCGGGTAATAGGAGAGGATCTTCATGAATAATCTAATTAAGTTCACATGCAAATGGAACTATTAGCAGTACATGAATATACTATACACAACCAGCTACAACATTTCATAATAACTCTTTCATATCTATGCCTCCAATTTATTTACTTAGGCAGCAGACCCAACTTTTTTGGTTCACATTAGCTAGAAGTTGATAAAATCTATTACAAATAACAAAATTAAGTTCCAAATTTTTTGTTGTTACATTTTAATATGAATCTACGATATTTTTCTGTACGTTACAGTTCTGACCAGATAACATCTAATAATATTGCCAATGTCATAGCGTTCTCGTACATAATATCAAAAATCGTGTGATAATTAGTACGCGTAGTTTATTTTTCTGACATATTAGCCATTCATAGAAATTTTGTACGCACTTCCACATACACCAACACACACACACACATTATATATATATATATATATTTATATTTATTTATTTATTCAAGGCACTTGTAACAAGAGGACTTTTCTTTCTTTATCCGGATTAGCTTCTTCAAAAGACATTAAATATTCACATAAACAGATAGCAGAAAAATTTAAGCTTTAAAATGGTGGCTGTCCCTATTATTTAGCGGAAGGAGGGAAGTTTGAATGGTGGTTTCTTCAAAGGTTCAAGTTCTCAATAATTCCAAACATTTCTTACACAGTAGAAATTTAACTTCACTCTTTTTCCTGTTAATTATTTTTTAAAAAATTTACTTGATTTTCAAGTTTTTATAACTCCCTTAAAAGCCTTTTTTAAGTATTTAGTATCCCATACATTTTATAATTTTTTTCGTAAGGAATCACCACCTGAAGTTTCGACCACTTATTCAAGAATATTATGTATGCGTATGTGTGTGTACACTCACACATACACACACCTTATCGTTGGCTTACTTCTAAAACCTCGTAAGTCCAGATTTTACAAATTTTGTATTTCAGGTTAATTTGGTGCTAATTTTCATGGCGCTTCTGGTTTTAAAATCTGCTAAATATACTATGCGTTAGCTTTCTTCTATGTTATAATTGAACAACGTTGTACCTATGGTGTAGCATGACTACGGCGAATTTCTTTTTGCTCTTCTGTAAAATTTGCTGAAATGGACTTATGAGGTTTTAGAAGTAAGCCAAAGTTATATATATATATATAAACACATATATACATATATGTATATATACACACGATAAAGGAAGCACTGCTTAAATTGGTCTTTCAGCCATTCTGCAACCATATTTACTATTTTTTGACATTTTAACTACCCTTAAACTAAAAACCACTGTAAGGGTTTCACCACTTTCAAAACTTAAGATCTTTAGCTCTGTTTTTGGATATAGTAAGTTCTTGGGAGTGCTCATTTTAAAGTGATCAGATAATATATATTTATATATTAGCATACACATGTATGTATATAAACATACATAGACTGAGTAGCCTTAAAATAACATGATTTAGAGCCACCGAGAACAATTTTCTTTTTTACCAAAATGACTGTAAACAAGTCCAAAGTTCACAATAGGAAGAAGATGTAAATAATTATTTGCAAATTTATGACGCAAAGACAAAGAAATCACACCGACAAAGCCGTATCAATGCTCAGGCGTAGCCTTATTTAAAGTTGAAACGCAGTAATAATTATTCTCGAAATTTTGAGTTGTTGACATCTTATTGGCTTATTGCTAATAACTTCATGTGTATCTAGTGCATCATAGTTAGGGCCCGGTAGTTTTCGCGAAAAGATTTTTGCAGCACTTTGTTTCAGTGCCTTACGTGCGCACCTGCATCTCTGCTATGTGGTCAGTGATTGGATGCCTTAACATACAACGTGTGAAGGTTAAATCCGCAAATCACAGACGTGTTGTGTCACGGTTATCCATGCACTGATTGGCACAGTCAAATGAATAATGACTCTGCACAAAAACACTCCGCAAATAATCATGAGGTTGAGGTGCAGGTGTACATGTAAGACACTGAAACAAAGTGGGGCAAAAATCTTTTCGCGAAAACTACCGGGCCCTAATCATAGTTAGAGATGATGGTTTATCACGGGAATACTTGACTGTTTTCTGGGTTACAACGTACGTTAAGCTTACTAGAAGATTACTGGCTTTCGCTTGCACGTAGAGCTGTTGCCCTATGTGACTTAGCCAATAAAAATCCCGCTATTGTAATATTTGATGCCTATTATTGGTCTGCAGACAGCTACGTTGTGTCAGACGTATACCACCAAATAATATATATTGCAAGAAATTACAGTGTTTTCAAGGGTAAGTTGATACAAATAATGTTCGGGTTATAGCATAATCTCTAGAGCCCCGGAAATTTCGCGGATTCAACTGAGGAGAGGTTGGATTGCTAAGTCATGTACATGTTGGAAACTATTTCGATCGGGTTATTGTTTATTAAACGTGACCTTGCGGACTCCGAACCAATGGCGGACATGCGTAAAAACGCTCACGGACTCCTGCGCTACATCGTCAAATGTTCAAATGCTCACTCACTGGAG
>PNEQ01012285.1:0-12667 GCA_003012365.1 Medauroidea extradentata
GAGACGGAAACGGGTGTCGGGGAGGGGGTGCTAAGAAAGGCTGATCCACCAGGGGACTGTAGCGCCAGCCGGACAATGGCGTGGCCGTTGAGGGGTGTGCCTCGTCGAACGGCGGCGGAAACCTCCCTCTGGATCCAATACACTCCTGTCTCCGGATCCCTAACCTCCAGTGCCTTCTGTACCAACCTGGCAAACTCCTATCGGGCCCTCAACTTCCTACCTGACCTCTTAGGCATAGCCTGACTGTGGTTCGGAAGAAATAGGATGCTACGGCTAGCGGCTTGCTGGAAACTGGAATCCCGCAGGATCGCTCGTTGTGGCATGAAAAGCCTTAATGCGGCGGCTCTATTGTTGGCGCTGGGCAGGCGGACTTGTCGAGGAGCGCTAGAAGTGCGCCTCAGCACGTCCCTATGCCTTTTCACCTCTCCCAGTCAAGTCAAAGAAAACTCGACAACACTCAGAAAGAGCACAGGGTAGTCGTGCTACCTCCAGAGGGCGTAATGTAGAAAATCTGGAAGGCGCGCGGCTTACGCCTCCTCCCAGTCGTAGATTAAGACGACCCGATTTCAAACTCCCGGTGCGATCCTATGGGATGCATGGGTCCGAGGTGTCTTGCAGGCGGATGGGTTTTCTCAACAATGGAAGGGTACGATGCGTGAAGAAAAGAAAGGAATGATATGCTGTGTTGTTTATTGGCATACGCCAACAATGGTAGCTGAAACACCCTGTGCCTAGAAAGCCTGAAGGGCATGTAGGAGAGAACCGAAGAGCACTAGCTTCCGTGGGGAGAGTCGTTGATGCAGGTGACGACGCCTCGGAAAGCGGCTCTTGGTTGGCGAAGCTTGGACAGCTGGCGTAGAAGTCTTTCACGGTTGTGATGGGCGCTTCTGGAAGGGATCCGGCGGTCGCTGGTCTTCCGGGCCTGGAGTTGTAGCTTGCAGTGGTGTTGAGGGTAGAGAAATCTACTGCAGCTGAATCTTTCAGTGACAGCAGGAGTCCAGTTCGCTACTCGGAGACGAACTGCTCTTGGAACTCAACTGAGTGGCATGTAAGATGCGACTGGCTTCGGTGGCTCGTGCTCCCTCTTTTATACCCTTCTCGGGTCGGTCGGTGGTGATTGGCCGGCCGCACGCCTAATGAAGAGACGGCTCGGGCGCGAGGGGGCGGTCCTTCCCTCCTCTGTGGTCTCTGTGCTGGGGGTGGCGTGTCTACAGGCGGCAAAGCGTCTTGTAGGAAAAATACGTTAAATTATCCTTGCCCAGGGTTTTTGTGAACGAAAGATAACTAAGGATGGGTTAGGTTGGCTTTATATGAAATATTTGGAGTCAGGTTAGAGTGCACTGACGTGTGCAGGAGTAATAAGGGTAGAAAGGATTAACAATGGGTGCGGGAATATGGAACGGGCAGGATGAGGCGGCGGCTTCACAGCTCAAGACACTGCGAGCATGCGTCAATTATTTATCATATATTTTCCTAGGTATGCTTAAAATTGTTGTAATATTTAAGGGCATTACCAAAAATAAACATGTATGGGTAACTTATATAGTAATTGTTAATTCCGTATTTTTTTTCTGTTTGGCACCTAAAAAGTTTAAATAGTAATAGCTTATTTGGTTACAACAAACTGAAGTTACAAGAGCGTATGACAGTGCAAGCAAACATCTGTAAACTAAAATAAAATAATACATTCAAGTATTATTACAGTTATTTTTCTTGTTGCCTTCGTTTTGGTTCTGCACTATCGGATCATAAAGAACTATTTTTTAAGTTTCAAGGTAGTAGACCATCCAAAAAAACTTACCTTTAGTGGTAGGGCTACCATCAAAATTAGAATGAATTTAGTATCACTGCTATCATCATAGTCGTACCGCTCACAATACTTTAAAAAAATTTTGTAAACACAAATTTGCACACTCACAACCTAAATGGAAATAATATATCAACATAAAGTGTAAGTAATAATAAACAAACATGGATAGACCTAATTGTCTACATCAGCTTTAAATCAATTTGGCAATACATATTATTAAATGAGTACACTTTAATGACCGGAAAATACATAGGCTTACGTCTTATGGCCTTTCATTTTGGTAATTATATATAGGCCAAAATTTTTGCAACTGACAGGCACAAAATCTCACGTGGACTTTATATTAAATGATACCACTTACTTTCCAAAAAAACACTAAGTATAGACTTTTTCATACAAAATGAATTTGAGTCTGCTCCTTAGGGAAAGCATGTCTACATATAGGCCTACAACAAGAACCATAATTATTTACCACAAATTCTGTTAAAATAAAATGGTGGTAACAATTATTTTTCTGTAGTACTTTTCTCTGGATGGATTACCTGCTTCTTACTTTGCAACTGTTTTTGTAGACATGCCAAGCTCCCGAGCAGTCGTATCAAGACAACATTTTTCCAGTTCCAGTCATCCGAAACATGTCGTAATATCGCATTGGCGATTGCAGGCCGGGTTTTTTAATCTCCACATTTGCAATGTATTAAATATACACCGCAGAATATTATAACAACACCTTGTAAGAATCACACACACACACGAACACATGAGAAGCTCACGCAATGGCCGTCCTTTGTTTTGGTGTCCGGTACAGGTCTGTTGATAATGGTGCGGTTGTTTGTAAAATAGTTATAGAAATGATACAATTTGAATAGAATAAAATAGTTAACTGAGTAATGCTGGATACGGAGCCGTGTTATATCACGGATCCTCCAAAATTCTTACTTATTTTTCACATATAAAAAATGTTATTTTCAGGATTGTCACTATTGTTTCATCAGGTCATACGAACACGTATGATTGCTTTAAATGGTGTGTTATTCTGGCGCATGGTACGAATATTTGTAGCATCGACTGTAAAAATACGGAATTCTTGTACGGGATGGACTTTACAATCATATTTAATATTTTAGTCCTTCAGTTGGCAGCTTTGGTTACAACATATGTATGGTTTAACTCCAATTATGGACAAAATTTATTCAGGATAGGTCTTTAATGTGAAAGCATAGTGTAAAATCATGGATTGAGGCTTTCAATATTAATTGAAAAATTATTTTATATTTTTACAAGGTTATCTCGTAAAAAATTTTACTTGCAAATTCAAGAAAAATAGTGTAGTTTAAAGAACTAAAATGGTTAGGTTGATTAAAAAATATTTGGTATTCAAAAAATTATTTTACATTCAAATTTGGGAAAAGGTGTGAATTTTGAATTTCATGTAGTTAACGAAAATCTTAAAAGAAATACTGTAGTTAATGTTTTGTTAGTTCATTTTAAAGATGTCTCTTGCATAAAAATCATAAACTGGAAGGCTGTGGCATGTATAGTTTATATTATTGTATCTGGTTGCTTTCTTAGGTGTGTTTGCCTTGCTGATGTGCATTGCGGTTCTGAAGTACCTCCAGTCAGTGTTGTCTAAGTCAGAGTTCAAATACTTTTTTACCGTGTCTGCACTTATAGCTGCAAGTGTGGTCTTCCTGACTGTTGTCGGCCTTACCTATGCTGGTGTCATCGCACCTTGGAGTGGCAGGTATTAACTTCTTTACTTCTAGTGAATACATATTTAAATTATTTGATGTTTTGTCCCTTTAAAGGCAATGAGTTTGACAACCAGGAGACATTTGTCTTTCCTTTTTTTGTTCTTGTGTTTATTTGTGAAATAACTACTGATAGAGTTACAGCTTAATGGTGTTCAAGTGCGATGAAATCATAATTTTATATAGTTAGTTTTTAGACGATACTTGTGAGTATAGTTCCCTGTTACAAAACACTTTAGCTCTCATAGTTTTCTCATAATGGTGCATCAAAGTAAAAAATTGCTTGCTACGCTGTAATGCAAATAGTGAAAACCAATCAACCTACGTATACTTAAATGAAATAATTCACTGTGAACAACTTACATCCTATGTGCTATGCAATAAAACATTTAAAAAACCTCAATGCCATATTTTGAATTTTTAAAAAAATAACAGAAGTAGAAAAAAAATTTACAAAAATTCAACATATTTTTTAAATATAAAAATTGGTCATTGGATGTTTCTAAATGTTTTATTATGTAGCATATGGCTTGTTATTTGACTCTGAATTATTTCACTTGCATAAGTCAACTGGTTTTCACTAATTGCATGGCAGCAGAACATTCAAATTATGACTGACACACCTTTATGAGAGAACTACGCCACCTGAAATTGTTTTGTAAGAGGAAATTGCACTACAAAATTAACACTATTTCATATAACTATAAAACTATGATTTTATCGCACTTGAACAATCTTAAGGTTTGCAAGTGCTAGAGTATGTATTATGTTAGATCCTTGTTGGCCATAATCACACTGGGACTATGCTCACGTGACAGGCTCAACTCATACGAGCCCTTTGTACTTACGTGGAGTGACAATGTATGGTAAGCGCTTGAGGTAGTTGCCTATATTTATTGATTTTATGTTTGTTTACTTGTAACTAATTTTTATGACTCAGTTTTGAAATTCAGAGCCATTAGTGACATAAAGCATGGAAATCAGGAATAATTAGTTTATCTCCAACTATGATTACATACATAAAAAAAGTTAAGATATGTAAACAAGTACAGTAAAACATCGTTAATTCAAAGTGCTCGGGACTGAAGTTTTGTACTTCGAATTACATAACTTCGAATTATAGAATTTTAAAGTTTTTTTGCAAGTTGCACACATCACGTCTACTAGGCTGTCGGCAACTCTGCGCTTCCCCATCCCTGTTCCAGCTCTCGATGTCTGCCACGCGTTGCCTTTGCCACAGCATGTGATTGTTATTACTGCTGTATTTGCCGGTATATAGGAGGACCCCGCACGTAAGACAAGTCATTGTTTTGAAGGTACAAAATCTTGAAAGATATTTAATTATAAATTTTGAAATTCCCGGCAGAAAAATATTTTTTTCCTTTGCCAGAAACATAAATATCTTGTTTAAATATTTGTTATGCATTTATTACCGTTTTATAAATATCATAGGAGACACAGAAACCAATAACATGGGCACTACTGCCCTCAGGGTGCCTAAGAGCCAAGGAAATGCACAGCGACGGTAACACGTGGCCGGCGACATCGTCATTTCCCGGCCGCGGGCTGCAGCAGCTGCTTGCAAAGTCATCACATTCCTGTACGCTGTTGTCACCCGAGAGCAATGTGCTGGCGAGACAAAGGATCTCGGCACGCGCTCCAGATGTATAGATCGCCAAACGACGCTAGCTGCGATGAGAGGTAAAAAAAACGGGGCAGGGGCATTTGTAAAACAAAACTTAATCTTATACGTTGGCAAATACGGTAATTTATAAATGCATGGTTTTGGATCTCTAAGAGGCGAAAAAAATTTTACGGACATCTTGAAGAATTTTTATCCCAAAACGGTAAGTTTTACCACCCTATATCCCCAAAAAAATTGTAAATATTTCACGCCGAGTCTTTTTTACAAGTGCAAAGTGATTTTCCAGTAGCTTTTGGAAGGAATACGTGACGTTTTGTTAGTGAAATTATTTCATAAACAATGTAACGCACCCAAAATAGTAATTATGACTAACCCTCCTCCCGAATGAAAATTTGTAAACATAGTCGTCAAGTCATTTTCGCAAGTGCAAAGTTATTTTTCCATTAGTTTTTCCAAGGAAAAATCATATGCAGTGTTAGTTAAAAATTATTTTAATTGATAAGATGTTGAGTGATACAACGCGACAGGCAGTGCAGCCAGCCAGACGGTTGTATGGCATCAGCGCAGTGCTCACAATGTGGCAACGTAGCACGGGAGATAGCAGACACTGCGACCTTGACTGCTATCTGTTCCCGCCTCCCACGAGTTGCCAGTTACAGGACACCAGCCGAACACTGGAAACAAACCTGTGCTTTTTGTGCCTGCCATTCTGCTGGACATATTCTCCTAGAAGCTGCATTGTTGACTGGTGACTCATGCCGGAAAAAGAGAAAGGGGGAGGGAGGTAGAAGAGAACAAGGACTATACTCCGTCCACTCTAAGGTTGCAGCAGAATTAAAAATTTCTAACGAAGTAAATCAAAGCAATTGAACTATGTCTTCATTCTTAAATTGTGATGATTGTGCCGTTACAAACTTTACTTGTATTTTCCAATAATTAAAATGAAATTTATGCTGTGCAAAAATGTTGTCATTAACTTGACTGAATTAGCTGCAACCTTAGAATGCATAGGGTATAGGAGGCACTCTGGCATCTGCTTGGTATGTGGCTAGCTATACAAGGGGCGGTGGGGAAGGGAAGTGAAGTTCTAAAAATAAACCAGCTCTGCCTAGGTGTTTGGAGGGGGGGGAGTTGATGAGCTACCTTCTTTCTCATCCTCTCCTTCCATCATTCACTCCGCTTCTCCCTGGCCGTTGAAATACTCCAGGCTCGTGGCACATGCGCACGTGTCTTACCGTAACTGTATCTAGCTGCGGGAGGAAAGCACAAAATCACGTGATCATCATATCACACAGCCACAGGCTGTCGCACGCTGTGCCATTCCTGCCTTCCATTCTTCTTTTCCTCTCTCTTTACGCGCATCACACACACATATTCGAACTCGAGCGCCGTGCACAAGCAGACAGCAAGGAAGCCTCAAAGTCAGCGCGACACGGGCAGGCATGGTAACGGAAACAAAGTCAGTGCTGTACAACGCCACACGACGCAGCATTATTCTTATATTTCGCACACTTTACTGACTTCTCTATCAAAATAACTTCGAATTATTAGGGCTTGATCCCTGTTTGGGCCAGAAAAAAGCTTCAAATTACAAATTAACCAAATTTTGAATTAACCAAACTCCATAGCATGTAAAATCCTATCCTCACATTCGGGACCGAGCGACGGCTTCGATTTATATAGAATTTCGAATTAACCAAGTTTGAATTAACGAGGTTTTACTATATGACCTTAACATAACTAATAACATATTCTCTATTGCCTAATTAGCTTTCTTTTTAAATACAGTAGAACCCTGGTGTCCAGTATTGACCTCGCAAAACCACTATCTCATAAATTGGTACTCTTTAAATAAGTGTTAGGCCCATGGCGCTCGAGAATAACCTCGTAAAATTGAGTTCTTGTAAAATCGGAATTCTATTGCAGTTAACATATAATTTATGTTACCGCGAAATTTAACTGAATACTAGGCACGTGCGAAGGTCTGTTTTTAAATGCAAAGTCGAATCGAATCTTGAATAGTGCGAAGGAATGTCGAAGGAAAGTGAAAGTATTTAATTTTTTTCCTCGTATTATTATTAGTGATATCTATCAAATGCAGTACACTTGGGACTAAAAAGGAAACGAACTACTTAACAACTGTTAAAAAAATTTTATGTTTTGCAAATTTATTTGTTTAATTTTGTTAAAGTAAAATATTGCTTTGCAGTACAAGATATTTACTTTAGTCTAAAGCAAAACGGTTACCAATGTTACAATTGTATTAAACATCTTAAAAATCGTAAGTGTACATTTCAATACCAGAATAGCAATAAAGTAAGGACTGTGTAAAATATCTTAATCCATAAGTAAAATAAGAACCTCAAAATATTTGAACTTTATAAAATTGATGCTCACTTTGCTATAACCCTTAAAAAACTTTGAAATTAAATATATTAGCAAATAATTTTTTACCAATACTAGGTCACCTTGTGTGTTACAATGTTACAGTTCAAATTATTTGCAATTATTAGCCCTTTAACAAATCTGTAACGAAAATAAACAAATTAAGTAATTAATTTTTCAAAGAGACCAAAACATGAATAATTTTCAGACCTATTGATAATATAGTTGTGAATACTATTACTCTACTTACATCTTGGAGTAGATAGCACCTTTTTGCACACATTGCAATTACCGGTACATGTGCTGTGATTACTTCTCTCAAAAAAATGGTATAATACATTTCTGTTAGGCAATTTAGTTCCACACAAATTTATATTCATGGTTGCCTAGAAACACTCAAAAAGTACCTAGCAAAGCTGCAATTTATTTAAAAACAGAAAAAAACTTTCCAATTTTAACATTTGTGAAAAAAAAAATTCCCAACTATGTGTTGAACGAATTTGGCGCGAACCATGAGTAATAGAGAAGACGCGAGCTCTCGTGGTGCATGCGCTGTGCGTGCTTCAATTGTTACCTTCTTTGTGCTGCATGGGCAGTGGGTGCTTCCTCCTAGCGTAAACAAAAATGTCTGTTCAGTGCCAGTGCTGGTTACATTCCTTTAAAATGAAAAGGCAGTATGTCAAAAAGGAGAGAAAAAAAAAAAGACTGATCTCTTCTAACGAATCCGTCCTCTAGGCTTCACAGCCCTCTACCATGTCTACCATGTCTAACATGTCCTCTCCCTGCCGCCATGAAGCCCCAACTAATTAAGACACTCAACCGGCCATCTCCCGGCGACTGTACTTAAATGTAAACGTATCTGAACAAAACCAACTTTAATTTGATGTAACATAAACACCTACCTACGAAACGTAACATTTTAGGCCTACTCCCTTCCAACCGCTAGAAAAAGCCATATTTACAACCACAAATTTCCACTTTGCACAAGAGGTTAATTTCTTTGTTCATTATCGCCGGTGACAAATCTAAAATTACCAAAAATGGCAATTCTGAGATTGAAATGAATCTGCAGTCTTTACAGTTTAAGATTAAAGTCATAATGAATCGCCGCCGTAATATAGAACACAAAACGTAAACAATAACATTGTTGGCAACACCATAGATGAATGAGCATCATGGAGGCACGACACTTCGTTAAGACTTTCTCATTTGTTTTCGGGACCACTTTAATGCTGATTTTACTCTAAAGCTTGCAGTACTACGGGTATGCAATT
Source organism: Medauroidea extradentata (assembly GCA_003012365.1). Classification (NCBI taxonomy): domain Eukaryota; kingdom Metazoa; phylum Arthropoda; class Insecta; order Phasmatodea; family Phasmatidae; genus Medauroidea; species Medauroidea extradentata. The sequence continues at coordinate 8,866 of PNEQ01012285.1, forward strand.
CTCTATGATTCTTAGTTCTGTGATTACGTAATATATATTCGCGGGAAAGCAGAAATTACATTGGTATTGACCCAAAAAAAAGTGTTTCATGCGTAAGATATGTAGGGAAATATTTTTAATATGTCAGTTATTTAGAATAAACCGGTGTTTGGAAGTCTGGATAGATAGTACTTTACTGTACTTACTGAGTTACTGGCTACAGACATTGTTTTCGTTGCACCGGCATAGTTATGTTGGGTTATTGCGACTCCGGCTTAAGAAATTGTGCCGCAGAATGTAAACAAAATAAATAGATCACCACTGTGCCATGAATTTGAGTTTTTAAAGTGTAAGTTATACGGAATACTAAAATTACAAATAAACTTAAAATTACCTGCTCCACATAAATAATTTTGTCTGTTTTGATGCAAATTGTGGTTACCTTTGACCGACTTTCAACTCGAAGATTTTTATTGGTCGAAGGAACAAAAATTTTTTATTCAACTTCGTCAATGCGAAGCTTCGCACACCCCTACTGAATACACAATTTTAAAGGAAACATCCCCCCCCCCCCCCCCCCCGCCCCCAAACAGAAATGGCTATAAATTGAAGAGCGGCCCTCTGCCGTCGGGGTTTAGTATGCTGAGTAAAGTTAAAATCCCTCAGAAGTAATGCCAAGATTTTTGCCTGGATAGTGAGTTGAAGAGTGAGACTACCTCCTGAGGTCGTGCTGGACTGCACTCTAGGTAGAGTGGTGTCCTGTCTCGTAACTACCACAATACATACTTCTAGTTTCCACCTTCGGTGGAAAGACTGGCATTCCTTGTGGCTGCTAAACGTGTTAAGCAATGGGTGCTCTCCCATATATTGTGCACGGCTAGGGTCTCCCACTTGACAATCATAGCCCCAGAATATCCTTAAGTCCCACATCTTTTCAATTAGAATTTTCCTGTTACACCTTGGTTCTTATCTTGTAAAGTGAAAATATTGCTTTAAAACCAAAATTACACAATAACTTACAACATAATTTTAAATAAATTCGAACCACGTGTCCTTCCATTGGCTCAAGCCAGCCCGCGCAAACATATTACCGTCTCTCTCGCACACTCAACAAGCGGCGGCGCACGTGCACTTTGTGAAAAGTAAAAATATAAGAAAAACTGTTAAAAATCTAAATATAGCAATTCCTGGAACTGGGCAGGCACACCTGTGCCATCCAACTACACTTGCCAACAATACACCCAGCCCTGAGTTACAATAAAATAACAGTTAAGCTGCAAATGATATTATTAAATTTAAATTAAAACACAAAGTTGACTCAGCCTAAACAAACCAAATTAAATACATATAAAGTTTAACAATTTCAAAACTGATACAGATAAAAGCCAAACAATACCTTACCAAACTCCTGCTAACAATACCTCAAAATAATTATATAGATAATAGCAAATTCATTAAGTCAAACATAAGGAAATAATAAAATAAAAATAAGACATGAAATAATAATGGCCTAAGTGATGGGTGGACCACCTCACAACCCCCCACTTGACATGCAGAGGTTGTCCCCACAATCCTCTGTGTGACAAGTACAAGGTGAGCAAGACCAGAACTACAAAACAACATAACTGAAATATTTAGGAAATACCACAATAAAAAAAAAACTGTGTACCATACACAAAATGAGTAGCAAACAAATGTTCGTTAAATTCCTCAACATCCAAAGAACATGAGTAACTTCTCCAATGAGCTTTCTTAACATGAAACCCTGAACTGATGATGAACCTCCAAGCACACATGACCACAACTTTCAGAAAAAACTATTGCATGTATGTGTAGGCAACCAAAACAAAAACAATGAGCACACTAACATAAACCAAAATAATGATCAAAACTGAAACACACAAAAACTCATAAGTTACCAACACTGAATCTCATTGAAAAAAAAAAAAAATAGATTACTCCAACACAACTTGTAAAACAATTCCTCTTTCTCCAAAACTCCAACGATCATCACAAAAATCAGCATCATAAATGAAACCCTGTAACCTTTGATCACAACACAAATTTACTCAAAAATGCAAAACAAAACTTGTCAGTAATCTGGGTTAGACCTCCTGCATAGTATGCATTGTCACACACAAACCTCACCTTAAACAACAGTACATCCTCACAGCAACAGGATGCTAGAACAAATACAGGGCTCACCCCTCCATGGCACAGTGGCTCACAAAAAAAACACCAAAAAAAACTCACAAACTCCTCTACAACAAAGTACTGAAACTCATCACCATTATCAATAAATCACCATGATTAACTCCTCATGTGTTCAATGCATTAAGCCAAACACTGCCTCTGAAAATGAGAAGGCCTAAGCCAGAACAAATAACCTTAAACTGCACCACATCATCAAATCCTGATTTTAAATACAGTATATTTACTTCTCAAAACACAAATTCTGCCACAGCTCCAACAAATGTAACATTAAACATCTTAACTGAAAATACCTTAAAATCCTTAAACTATGCTCAGTGTCTCATAATAACTTACTGTGTATGTATACGAAAAACTTATCGTGTAGTCTCTGCTGTGGTGCTGCCTTACAACCACAGACAAAAGAGAAACAAACCAAAATATCAACAAACATATTTAAACAACAAAACCTCTACGTGTAAATGTGTTAAAAGTGTTGTAATCAACTGAACATTAAAGGCAGTAAAACTCATCATAGTTGCATCATGTATGCATCGTCGATCCACCACCAGCCAGTTAAAAACTGGTGTTATCATACATTAAATCTTTAAACAAAATTAAGAGATATACTCCAACATTACAGAATTAAACTGAGCCCAATCACAAATCTTTGGCTCCACAGAAAAAACAACTTTAACGCAAGCAAAAGCCGCATATATGATTAGTGAGAAATAAACAGAGTTACCATACAATTATACCAAGAAATTTGCCTAAATTACATTAATTTTAAACAGTTGGGCACCAACAACAGTAACAACTCATCCACCTCAGATGAGCAGCAGTAACGAGTAATGTGTGCAGACCAAGTACAACACAAACAACTAAGGTAAGTAAATACACAGCTGATTACATAAACAATACAAACATACATCAGACTTAAAACACTATGGTATTACAAAGACATCAATTTAGCCATCACAGAAATAGGGTTTTAGCAAATACTGGTTAAAAATGCCCCTGACTCCACCATCAGCTGTCAGGTTTCCCAGCTCCCAGGCATTAGTACCTGCACTCCTCAAAATGACAAAGGGTCCCTCGAAAAGCAAACACAACTTCTTAGTCTCCTTAGCCAGATAATCACTCCTCTCACACACCCTTAGCAAAACCTTATCTCCCACCTCAAACTTACTAAAACTTGCATGTTGTTGCTGGCTCCTCCTAAGTGCGGCATGTTTGAGTTTCAACCTTACCTCCTCCTCTCTATCTGCCAATGAGGGCTGCACCACTCCTGGAAACCGGAACTGACTAGCCACATTGTCCCTCGCAGCTTCACCTGACGTCAACTCCCTAGGTGAGCAACCTGTGCTTGAATGAACATGTAAATTTAGAAATTCGTTTAGGAATTGCCTCCAGCCGCTTACTATGCTGCTCATAGCAATACGTCCTTAACAGGCGCCCCAACTCTCGCATGACTCTTTCACTGGGGTTTCCTTGTGGGTGCCTAACTGAAGAGTAGATGACATTAATACCTAGCCAAGCCAACTCCCATTTCCAAACATCCGCAGTAAACTGTGTTCCATGATCACTTAAAATACGTTTCGGAGTTCCAAACCTGGGAAAATAATCATTCAGT
>PNEQ01012292.1:0-47355 GCA_003012365.1 Medauroidea extradentata
TGACACCTCGTGTAAGTCCCTGAGCCAATAACCAAAACATAACTAAATGCAGGACCATACCAGCCTCTGACTTATCTGACACCTCGTGTAAGTCCCTGAGCCAATAACCAAAACATAACTAAATGCAGGATCATACCAGCCTCTGACTTATTTGACACTTCGTGTAAGTCCCTGAGCCAATAACCAAAACATAACTAAATGCAGGACCATACCAACCTCTGACTTATCTGACACCTCGTGTAAGTCCCTGAGCCAATAACCAAAATATAACAAAATGCAGGCCCATATCACTGTGTCAGCGAGCAGCTAATGAACAGATACTGTGTACGTTTATACGAGTCGCCGAAGGGAAAACTGCACACCAGCTTAGGGACGACGAGACATTTGGTGAGCAAGCCTTGGCGGAAAAATGTTATTGTTTTAAAAATTTTTGTATTTGTACGAGATATGGTTTGTTTTGAAGCCATACATTGTGACTATTTTTTTACTGTAATTAAATTTTTTTTTACTTTCGTAGTTTATTTTCTTATAATGTAATGTCAAAGACCAAATTTACATAAAACGGTTTTATGCTTTACAGGAAACCCAATTGACTTATACCGAACTAAAATTAATTCATATTGAAGAACGAAGTTGTAGTCTACAAGGTCTCCTCTACAAAAACCAAAAATAAATTTTTTTATGTTAAAATTTTCTTGAATTTTTTAAATTTTTAATTTCAAATTTTAGAAATTTCTTAAACATAAAATGTTTTACATTATTTTGTTTTTAGTTAGGAAATAGTGTTGCCTGCAACTTCGTTATTCAGTGTAAATATTTTCAGATCGGTAAGTCATTTGGTTTTCCTGTACAGCATAAAACAGTTTTATGCAAATTTAGATTTTGACATGCCATTATACAAAACTAAGCAAGCTAAAAAATTGTCGTTGCAGTAAAAGATAGTCACAATCGTTTTTAAAACAATAAAGTTGTTCCGTCAAGCGCCCACCTTAGTGTTCTCTCGTCTCCAGGTTCCAATCGCGCAAAATAACAGCAGAAATTAGGAACCCTTAAGGGGCCCGCCTCGTTGCCATAAAATGACACAGCAACGTGTTTGAAGAATACGTTTTACACTGATACTAATACACGTGTGTTCACGCCGTTTGTCTACGAAAAGAACACACACTTCAGACGACTGCCCTTACGTACTCTCAAGACAACACACGTATTAGAAATCCCCTTTTAGGACACGTCAAAATGGGTTAAAAGGGGGTTTTCAGGCTGCTATAGCAGAAAATATACTTGCCGAATACATGTGAAACCACTTAAGGGTAGTGCATTGGACTTTAGTAAAGTGATTTCGTAAATAAAACAATAGGGTCACCACTTAAAGTCCCATAGGAAATTTGTTTTTTTTTTTTTTCGCGAAGACTGCACGCCTTAAGCGTAGAGGCGACTCACCGTTGTATGGCCTATACGACGTCGCCCTTAGCACCATACCTCACTCACACAAACACATGAGCCACGAGGCGGGCCCCTTAATGTGAGCAGATTTTAAATGTACGTCAGTTTCAGTAGACCTATTTTATTTCTTGCAGCAAGCGTTCGGTTCTGGAGAAATTTGCCACGATGGTAATGATTTTATTTATTAACCTTCTCATAAAGCCCGTTTGCGAGGTCTGCTCTCCTTCCGATCACGGAATTTTGAATATCAGGTATACTCGTCTACGAAATATGCTTGGACATATAATGTTACCTAGCCTAAGAACGCCGCCTGCATTGTACTGAAGCCTGCATTTCAGAAAACATCTATTGAATCACGAAATAAATTGGTATTCACTTACCATAAAGATACATAATAACATGAAGTCGGCAGCCTGAGGAAAAAAAAATTATTTCAAAAAAAGATAGCATTAAGATACTTTCTTTTACACAGAGAGAAAGGTTACGTTGGATAAAACAGCATTTTTGCGTAACTTATTAGTTTGTGCAAAGGAAACTACATATTTTTTTTGCTGAAAACAAGTTGTGTTGTTCTTATTGTGTTGCCCTAAAGTGCAGTATTTGGTACCCACAACAAAAAAAAAAAAAATATTTTTTTAAATATACAATACAAATTTTTAATAAGTAAAAATGTTCTTAAAAATAAACTTTTCGTATGTTAAAATTATAGTAAAATGAAATGGATAATTGCCCGTGTCTAGAATTCTCCTGTAGGGGAGTGGCGTTACTTTCAAGCACGCGGCGGTTTAGTTAGAGCGTGAAGACGGTTTATTAAAGGAGGAAAACCTGCCGGGTCACGGCTGTCAAGGTTAACAAATAGAACATCACACACCACGTTCACAGTCGCTCGGTGAAGGTCACGCCGCGGTAACACAGACGAGAGTCCCTCCTGCCTCCTTAAGTAGCCATTGCTTTGTACCAGAGAATTGGTAGCTTCAACAAGGAGGATGAAAGACGTGCTGAAAAAATGAAGCGGGGTGGGTAATAATAAGGTTGACTGTTTTTTTTTTTTTTTTTTGCATCTTAATGTACTACTATGACCAGTTTCTTATGAGCGCCGTGCCACCTGGCTGGAGTTTTGCGTGCCCCAGGTCTGCTGGCGCCGCACAGTAGGGCCAAATCGCCAAAACGTGGCCAAAAATTTCAAAATTAATTTTAGTTGAAAAAAAAAGTGTTGGATGTCGTATAGCAAACACAAAAGTTCAGTGCAAACTAAATCACCTTTATTTACTCATAGATATGTGTGTATTTTTCTGAATTCGCACCTAAAGTTGACGCTTACTCTGATTGTCCATACAAACACTTAATTTGTTGCTGAGAAAGAAGGGTCGTTATATATTATATACGACTCAATTAACTGTTTCCACTAGAGGTATTTTATATTTGCGCTTTTCTTTTCACATTTTCAACTTCAAAACTTTTATCATAGTAGATATAATCATATTTGTGAACATATTAAAAACCTGATGCATTTTCTAAGCATTTGGTGAACTGGACACGACCTACAAAAAATCCCTTGCGATATCCCGCATTCTTTTCTTTCGTAACGTAAAATATACTTCTTTGCCTACACGCTGCCCAAAAAGTTCGTGCTACTTCTTGCTATTTTACGAGATAAGCCAGATGTAGTAGGGAACTGCGCGCTGCTGGCTGAGCTCATATCCGACGCGCGTGTGTATTCATTGCATTTAGTGTCAGTATAGCCGTTAAAGTGTAATATTTTGTTGTCTGGTTTGTGGATTAAGATGTCATTTACATTAACACATTGACAGGTGTATAGAAGGTCTGTGGCGTAGACCATGATAAGGAGGGGGGGGGGGGCTCCGGCTTCAAAACGCCACGCCTCGAAATATTAAGGACGAAAATATTTTCACTATTTAAAATCTTCATATTACTGCTACTGGTATATTCAATATCGATAGGATATTAACCTTTTATGCTCATCAATTTTGCAAAAAAAAAAATCAATTTTCGTGTATAGGAAATGTAGTTGTCTGTTCAGTCGAAATATTTCAGTTCGATTTAATGTTTTCGCGAAAAGATTTTTGCCCCGCTTTGTTTAAGTGTCTTACGTGCACACCTGCAGTTCAACTTCATGATTATTAGCAGAGTGTTTTGTGCAGAGTTGTTATTCATTTGACTGTGCCAATCAGTAAATGGATGACTGTGACGCAACACGTCTGTGATTTGCGGGTTTAACCTCCAGACGTTGTATGTTAAGGCATCCAATCACTGATCACAAAGCAGAGATGCAGGTGCGCACGTAAGGCACTGAAACAAAGTGATGCAAAAATCTTTTCGCGAAAACTACCGGGCCCTAATTATATGCAGTAATGACTAGTGGTTATTTCTAAGGGTTGACTCTTTAGTGCTCAGTCTATCCCGAACGACCTATACGTACAGATTTCTCACAAACTACGATGTCACAAATTAATGAAGGCACTAGTTTATCGCTTTGCGTCCTTCGCGTGAATTGCGACGGAGGTATAACGGCATCCGCGCCTACGAGACGTACGAGAAGGTCAACGTTATCGCCGCTGCTCACTCATTAAACATACACCAATGTCGACGTAAGTAGGTCTCTGTCACTTCTCTGAGGAAGTACGCGCCAGGCGACGAGCCTTGAAGTTCTACTGGTAAATCACAGGGGTATGATGTCACAATGTCTTTATTCTTATTGGTGCAGTCAGCTGAGAGACGTGTCGGAACAAAGACGCGCTGCCAATAACCATGAAGCACAGCTGACGATGTACACGTGAGACACTGAAACAAAGTGATACTAAATAGTGGCTTTAATCATAATAAGAGAACGGAAATTCACGGGACATATAACTGTTATACGCAAGCTGTTGTGTACAACACAGAAGGGTTTGTGTCGATATTGGCTAGCGTTCATTTGGAGCGCTGTTTCTCTCTTCAATGGGTCCAGTTAGAACCGTACAGCTGTCTAGTGGTATGGAAAGGTACGATGTCAAGCAGTCGACTGAAATACTCAATCGTCAATAACTACTCATCAAGATTCGATGAGATTTTTTTACCGAGTAGATATTTTATCAGCGGACGTTTATTTGTATATCATTATGCAATAGTATGCTTTATTTTTTAGTAAACAATTAAAAACTGTTTTTAGAAAGAAAAGGGGCTTGAAACCTCAAAATCTACAAAAACGGCAAAAGATAATCTGTATAATTTTTCGCGCAAAGATTTTCGGATAGTAAAATTATTTTCAAATCAAAACGCGAATATTTTTGAAATTCGGTTATTATAGAAGTTATTATAGAGAAATCATAAGACACTTTTCCATTTTGTAGATTTTGTGGTTTCAAGCCCTTATTTTTTAAAAAAAACAGTCTTTAAGTTTTACTCAAAAGTACATCATACTACCGCATAGTGCTATATAAATAAACGACCGCTGAAAAAATAGCTACTCGGAAAAAAAATCTCATCGAATTTTGATGAGTAGTTCAGATTTTATTGACTATTGAGTATTCTAATTCGTCCGCTCGACCTCATATCTTTCCATACCCGTAACACAGAACATGTGTTATTTTCTCCAAAACTGTTCTTTTTTGTCACGGTTAAGATACTATAGTTTATTCACGACTATATATTTTCGCGATATTTCCACTATCTCTAAGTATACTATAGGTGATTCAGGATAAAGTGAGCACTCAAAATAGCCCTGCTTAAGTTATGTATTCAGACAAATATTATATTTCCGCGTGTAACGGCTAACGACGGTACACGTCTGACCTGTCTTGACACGTCACTTTATTGTTGCGCGTGTAAGATGAATTGTGCAGTCAGTACGAATTGATACAGTTTGATGAAACATTTATTATTAATTATATGAAATACAGTTATTTGGACTTCGGTTAATTTTGTTTCTGTATTGTTGTATATAAATCAGATAATACGTGGAACTATACTGCGTAATTTCGCTGCCAACCATAAGCAGTAAGGTGATTACAGTTGATGCTGAACTATGTGCAGCAACGGCTAGCGATATATTTCCACGGTTACATTTTTAGTGCTCACTTTATCACGAACGACGTATATATTAAAGCCTAGCAAAGAGTCAACTTTTTCCGCGATAAATAATTGTTAGAGATGATGTTATACCGCGAAAATTTTTTTGTGCCAACATACCTTTAAAATCACTGTAGTTTCTTGTGACATGTATTACTGGGTGTTTACGTCTGACACAATGTAGCTGTCTGTAGACCAATAATAGGCATAAGATATTACAACAGTTAAGACAGTTATTGTCTTAGTCAAAAAGGGCAACATCTTTACGAACAAACGAAAGCCAGTCATCTTTTCATATGCTTAGAGACGGAAAAATTCGTGGGTTCACTAACCTGTGTGCTAGCTTCCAATAACATCTGTGTATTCAAGCAGACGTTATCTGCTCACTGGCTGCTCGATGACGCAGTGATTTAGTTACTTCTGTACTATTGGATTAGCGACTTCCAGGAAATGTCAAATAAGTCACGGGCAAATTGCGAAACTGGCGCGAACTTACAATTGCTGTGATTCTAGCTTGGGGCCAAAAGAAATTGCGAATTTTCAGGTCTCTACGTATGCTGAACGTACGTTGAAACCCAGCAAACAGTCAAGTTTTCCCGCGATAAACCATCATCTCTAGTCATTGTGTCTAGAGATAGACGCTCTGGCGGTAGCAGCAGTGGCAGCGAGAAACAATTGAAGGAGGGGCGGTTCTCGCAGGCAGGCGAGCGTGCGCAGTAAGTAGTGGGGCACGCAGCAGTCTCGAAGACCTTGAGGGCCTGGCCGCCTTGTCCGACCAGGGGCCGCCAGTGATCTGGTAGCTCTGGGCCGGGAGAGGCGGGCTGGTTGCTGGACGGAGAGAAGGGGAACATACACACTCAAGTACCCGTGGACCCAGGTCCAGGATACACACCCGCACTCTTCCAGTTCGCCCGCTGTCCAGGCGCCGAGAGGCGGGTCCGACCCCACGGAACGCCGCCGTCTATCCTTGGTGAGTTACGCCAAACACTGCGCAGGATCACATTTACCATTCGCGCAGCGAGGACATTTCAGTCAGCGCAGACAGGCGTTCAAGTGGAACACCCGATAGTAGAGACATTCGAAACTCGCGTTAGTTTCTGTCAGCTGACTAGACTCCAAGTGACTATAGGCTCGTTCGCCGCCTCCCCCTCTGGCCGACATTGTCGCGACTTTCCGCGGAGAATGCTCACACCAATCTCTGTAAAGACGTAACAAACGTAAATGAGAACACACAAAAGTTTGTGGCCAATAGAATCGCAGATAATGCTCTGTTATGTATATATGAAAGTGAAGTTTAGACTGATACAAAATGATAACGCGAATATTGCATGTGTGTACCCATTAGTAGAGACGGGAAAAATTCGCGGGTTTGTTCCCTGACCTGTAGGTTAGCCTGCAAGAATATATGTGAACTGAAGCAGACAGCTGATGCTCGTTAACTGCTTACTATTAAAAGGATATATGTCTGTATTAGTTATATTTCCATTATTGGCTCAGAGACTTCCAGGAGGTGCCTAATAAGTAGGGCCCTGTAGTTTTCGCGATAAGAATTCTGTAGCTCTTTGTTTCAGTGCCTTACGTGCGCACCTGCATCTCTGCTTTGTGGTCAGTGATTGGATGCCGTAACACCCAGCGTCTGGAGGTTAAACCCGCAAATCACAGACGTGTTGTGCCGTAGTTATCCGTGTACTGATTAGCACAGTCAAATGAATAATGACTCTACACACAAACACTCTGTCAATAATCATGAAGTTGAGATGCAGGTGTGCACGAAAGACACTGAAACAAAGTGGGGCAAAAATTCTTTTCGCGAAAACTACCGGACCCTAATAATAAGTCAAATGCCAATTGCGAAAGTGACGCAAACTTACAGTTTATGGAATTCTATCTTGTACCCAAATAGAAACGTGAATATATCAGGTCTCTACCCAATAGTAGAGATTACGTTTTATCGCGGGAAACTTGATTGTTTGCTAGGGTTTCTACACACGTTCAACTTATTAGTGGAGCCACGACTTTATGGCGAAAATATTTTTGAACCAATTTGTTTCAGTGTCTTATGTGCACGTCTGCAGCTCTGCTTAGTGATTGGATGTTTAAACTGTCACTTGTCGTGGGGTTCTCCTGGCAAATCACAGACGTATGATGTCACAATTGCCTTGTCCGTATTGGTGCAGTCAAATGAGGAACATTCCTGAATAAAGACACGCTGCCAATAATTATGAAGCAGGGTTGTTGATGCGCGCGTGAGACATTAAAACAAACAGGTGCAAAAGTTTTTTCGAGACAAAATCGTGGCTCTACTTATTATATTATTGCTGGCTTTCTATTGTACGTTGAGTTGATACCCTATTTGACTGAGCCAATAAGAATCCCGCTATTGTAATATTTGATTCCTGTTGTTTGTCTGCGGACAGCCACTTTGTGTCAGACTTTGTAACCCAATCACTAGAGACATGCAAAATTCGCGTTGTTTCTTGCCCCCAGGCTGGACTTCAAACGATTATATACTCGTCCAACTTCCCCCATAGGTAGAGATGATGGTTAGGGCCCGGTAGTTTTCGCGAAAAGATTTTTGCCCCACTTTGTTTCAGTGTCTTACGTGCGCACCTGCAGTTCAACTTCATGGCTATTGACAGAGTGTTTTTGTGCAGAGTCGTTATTCATTAGACTGTGCCAATCAGTGTACGGATAACTGTGACACATCACGTCTGTGATTTGCAGGTTTAACCTCCACACGCTGGGTGTTACGACGCCCAATGACTGACCACAAAGTAGAGATGCAGGTGTGCACGTAAGGCACTGAAACAAAGTGCTGCAAAAATCTTTTCGCGAATACTACCGGGCCCGAATGATGGTATATCGCGAAAAATGTTTGTGCGAACATGACTGTGAAAACACTGTATTTTCTTATGACGTGTAGGGTTGGGTGATATACTACGTAGCTGCGTGCAGACCAATAACAGACATAAAACATTACAGTGGCGGAATTCTTATTGGCTCAGCCAAATAGTGCAACGGCTCCACGTACAAGCGAAAGACAGTAATCTTCTGGTAAGCTGAGCGTGTTTTGAAACCCAGCAGACACTCAAGTTTTCCCGCGATATACCATCATCTCTACCCATAGGCAAACAATGCCGTGGCGTGCCGGATAAAATGCATCTGACCAATAATTCAAAGTTGTATGTTTGTCAAACATACAACTTTGAATTATTGGTCAGATGCATTCGATTCGCATTTGCGAAGCTTCGCACAGGCCTAATGTTTGAGTGACCAACCTCTTGTAAAGCAACCATCCGCGTAGCTGACATCACATAGGCTACGGCCAGCGTAGTCTCAAACTGTGATACATAGGACTGCTAAGTCTAGTCTGTTGCCAAACAATAACGCGAATTTTGTAGGTCCCTGTCAATAACACATGTTGCAAGAAACCACGCCGTTTTCTAGGATATATTGGCCTAAAACATTTTCGCGATATTCCATCATCTCTACCCGTTAGGATTTGTGATTTATCTAGGGAAATGTTGATTGCTGGGCCTCAATATAATGTATCAGGGTTCCTACAGCCTGGAAAGTGGGAAAAAACTTGTGTGTCACGAAAAGTCAGGGAAGTTTTATTTATGTGTGCGGAAAGTCAAATTAATAATTTTGATGTTTTCATAATTACATGTCCTTCCTTCGCAGGTCTGTACGTGCGGATTTCTTGTAGATTTTGTGTTATTTAAATACTTTTTGTTGTATGATTTGTCTGTCTGATTTTCGTGTTATTGGTAGAGGCAGGAAGTTTTCGCGAAAAGTTTTTTGCACCACTTCGTTTCGATGCCTTGTGCGCACTCCCTCAACTATACTTTATGGCTATTAGTAGTGTGTTTTTGTGCGTAGGCGTCACTGGTGTGACTGAGCCAATCAGAACGAGGTTAGCTGCAACACCGTACGTTTGTGATTTACTGTTATAATCCCAAGACGCTGAGAGTTAAAACAGCCAATCACTGACCACGAAACAGAGCTGCAGGTTTGTACGCAAGGCAATGAAACAAAGTGGTGCAAAAAATATTTTCGCGGAAACTTCCTGCCCGTAGTTAAAGGTGATGTACGGTTGGATGATGGTGATGGTGAGGCCAATATCGTTACTGTACAATCGAAACTTCAATAAACATTTCGCCAAGGTCGTTTAGTGAAGTCAGTGAAATAAATTTGTTCCAGACAGTAGGAACCCCGTGTGTTGCTTCCCGACGCTTTTTTTGTCGTTACTGGTGAGACTTTCTGACTGGACCAGTGATAATTATTGTACGCCACTAATGAACGTCTGTAATGCTTAACCATGGCACATAGCCGCATCCAATCAAACAAGACGTAGGACGCTACACTTAATTGGAGAATACGCAGGCAGAAAATATTCCCGTGATTTTCTATCATCTCTACCTATTTTTTTTTTTTTTTTAATCAAGAATTAGTGTTTGTTTCGCAAGTGCAAGTATACGACATTTTGCCACTTACATTTTCGTCTCAAATTTATCCCAGGATTCGCGTGGTTTTCTTATATTATTATGCGGTTGTTTCTGGTCGTCCTGTATAGCGTGTATTGTTGTGCCGTGCAGCTTGCTGCATGGGGTTAGGCGGCGCGTTATCATTGTACTAGTACAGCGTAGGTAGCCACGTTCACTGCAACCACTCTCATGTGTTTCCAAGTTTCAATTACTAGGTCCTGAATTGAAAACTGCGAATTTACATTACAAACATATCAGAAACATCACTGCGCGATAAAACATTCACGCTGCTTCGTCGTGATAATTATTATGATTACGTATAAAAAACGTACGTTTTTTAGAAATAAGTTTGTTTTTTTATTTTAACTATATATACCTATATTTCATTTGTTGATGTCGGTTCAAAATGTAATAAAATGATTTTCTGCCAATTATTTTTAAGTAGAATTAATTCCGACTAAATTGTTAAAACAAACTAAATATTTATTGTTACCACCTGCATTCTAAAATCTGATTGAATGAGTAGCTCCTGAGTAGCTATTACTAGAAACATTTGCGTGCGCAGGCGATAATCTATGGAGGGAGGGGGGGGGGAGTTGCTGATATTTCGATCATCGTTTTAAATCGGTGGTGGGGGTCCGAGGGCCCTCCTACGGGAAAATTTTGATTTAAAGATGCAAAATGGAGGCTATATACTAACCTCTAGTATGACAGCCACAGATATAACAGTGTTTCTGATTTTTCCGTTTGTTTATATGGCGTCCCGAAATGTGGAAGTAAAATCACGATTACACGTACAATTTGTTTAAGATGACCAACAAAAATCTCTTTTTAAAATAAATAAATAAACGCAATGCACTACGAACTGTCAGTTTCGCCAATATTGGGGTGCGAAATTAAATTCCGTTGAATAAAATCGTTTTGATTTCTGTTCGGGATTCCCCTTGTTTCCGAATTTTTTTCCCCTGTTAACTTCACAGAAACATCTGTTCAAAATGGTGGACATCTTTTGTTTTCAGCGTCGCAGCGGTCGTGTAGTTTCTGACGTGCCTGTGTGATTCCGACATGACTCGGCGACCTGCGTTTTCTTCGATGCACTGCTGGTTTTACCTGTCAGATACACTGACGCTTCCTCATTGCGAAGCATACAGGCGTGGCGTAACTTATCGTTCGTCTGGAAGTTTCGCTGATAGCAGAACATTCTCGGCACGGACTGGCTCGTCAGATGACAAGGAAAGATGACTTTATCGACCATATATATGGCTCACGTATATCGATCTGAAAGAAGAGTAAAATATATTATGATAAGATTAAGATTGTTGGGTGTATTGGCGTGAGGTGCAGATATAAATATAATTAGAGGGAAGAAAGATAAGGCGAGACGAATAGAGAGAGAGAGAGAGAGAGAGAGAGAGAGAGAGAGAGAGAGAAGATATCCATGATTACGAACAGTATAAAATCGTGAGAATATTTAGTACATTTTTCAGAACAGTATAGTGTGTTGCGCCTTACATAATTGGACGACTGTAGTTAGAAATTTAACTGTTTTGTACATCCAACAAAAATGTAATATCATTCTCATTGTGTCCGTCAAATGGGGACACACAATTCACCAAAGAAGAATTTCTAGGCATGTAATGGAGTATCTATAATTAGGGACCTGAAAAATTCGCGTTTTATTTTACGCACACACTAGAATTCTAGCAACTATAAGTTAGTGTCACTTTCGCTATTGGTCCTTGACTCATTTGACATCCCCTGGAAGTCTCTGAGCCAATAATACAAATATACCTTCACATGCCCCATTCCACCGTATCAGCGAGCAACTAATGAACAGCAATTATCTACATATAGTCTTGTAGGCCAGCCTATAGGTCAATTAACCCGCGAATTGTTCCTGCCTCTATCTATAATTAGTAGAGCCATGATTTTGTCGCGAAAATATTTCTGCCCCACTTTGTTTCAGTTCTCCTTCGATGTTTTTGGCAGCGTGTTTTTACAATACGACGTCTCTCATTTGACTGTGCCAATGACAACGAGGTTTTTGCGACACCACGTGACTGTGACTTGCGGATAGAACATCAAGACGCGTGAGTGTTACAACATCCAACCACTGACCGCGAAGCATAACTGCAGGTGTGCACGTGAGTTCCTGAAACTAGCTGGGGCAGAAATACTTTTCACCATAAAATCGTGGCCCTAATAATTAGTAGTAAACATTCATTGTAATTTTTTTTTTTCGTCTTTTACGCCTCGAAAACCTTAGGTCACTAGAGACGATTACCTACATGACAGGTACTAGGGCAGGAGTATGCCATGACATATGTCAAGTAATTGTCCCAGCATTCGCCTGGAGTGATTTCGGGAAACCATATAAAGCCGCGATCTGGATGGCCAGAGTCGGGAATCGAACGCGTGTTCTCCCAATTGAAAGACAAACGTGTTGCCGTTGCGCCACCTGCTGGGTGTGAACAGTCAGGAATTTCTATAATAAGTCAGTGTTCCTGTATTCGCGCTCTCTAAAACTGAGTAGGACTATCTTCGTTTAACGCGTATGTTTTTGCTAAAAAAAAAAAAAATAAATAAATTGTAAGTATTTTAGTGAGTCTGTGGGGATGAGGTGGTTCTCGTTTTAGTTTTGCGTGAAGTAACGCAATACACTTCCACTACTTTTACGTATTTATAGTAAAAAGTGTCATTCACGAAATCATGCCTTTAAAAGTATTTTTAAAGCTGGTAAAATTTATCTTATTTTGTAGTATGTGCCAGTTTTTTTCCGTTGTCTTAGACAACAGTAAAATTTTGAGTATCAATCCACAATGCAAAAACGTGAAAAAAAATCGTTTAATTAAACGAAAATGCAACCAGTAGCAATGTTTTGAAATATATAAAATAGATATAATGACTTTTATATGTGCCCACATTATAACTTTCATATTTATAACCAAACACTTTGTTAAAACTCAAATAAAAGAAAACTGTCTTTATTCGCGCAAACTATTGGTTGCAAAATAAAATTTTTTAAACAGATTTTCACAGAATTACATACTGGGATTTCATTCAGTAGAGGAGTTAAATTTAATTTCATAATTTATTTAGAGTATTAAAAATCAAGTACTCAACAAAGTATACATTTCCACTTACTGACTTGCTATTTATTTCAGCTATGTGCGTAGAACAACTGATTTTCGGTGAAATAATTTTGCCGCAACTTGTTTCGTTGCCGTACGTTCACACTTGCAGATCTGCTTCATATTTATTGGCAGTGTTTTAGTACAGTGTACAGAATGGTGGATAATTTGTCTATGTCCAGTCAAAGTAATGTTACTGTGACACCACATGTCTGTGACTTGCGGGTAAAAGTTCTAAACTATGTGAGTTTATGACATCAAATCGCCTACCATCAAGCAGGTGTGTATCAATAGGGACCCCTGCTTTTCGTGAAAAGAATTTTGCCCCAATTTGTTCCGGTGCCTTGCGTGCACATCTGCAGTTCTGTTTCGTGGTCAGTGATTGGATATTTTAACTCTAGCGAACCTTGGGATTCTACTGACAAATCACAGACTTGTGCTGTTGCAGGCACGTTATTGCAATTGCCTCAGTCAAATGACATACGACTCTTCACACAGACATTCTGCCAATAACCACGAAGCAGAATTGCAGATGTGCACGTAAGTCACTGAAACAAACTGAGGCAAAATTCTTTTCGCGAAAAACAAGGGTCCCTGCACATTAGGCATTCACTCTAAAATTAGTTTGTAAATTTACCAGACGTGCGTATAGGAGCGCTAAGAAAGTAGGTATGGTAGAATAGTTTCCCAGACATCCATGGTAACACTCCTAAACCTAATTATAAAACAGTCAAATGTATACTGAAGTTACCAGACTTGTATTGTAATATTTGTAAACGTTTGCATATTTACACGACGGAAGTACGGTAACTGTCCCATACTGCGTCTGGGTTAATAACTTCCTAAAAATTTGAGGACGTTTTTTTACAGTTTTGGAACAACTTGTAGCAAAATTCTGTTCACCAATAAGAACTCTGTGGCTCTGTGTATATGCTACAAAAAAAAGTAAAACACTTCTAAATCATAAATAGCTATCTGCATTAGGAAACTCGAAACAAAATTTATTTAAAATTATTTTTAAAATTTTACATATCTGCTATACGCTTTTAAAATCATGAAAATATTACAGTAATAGCGTTTGGATAGATTGTAGTTAGTTGCGGACGTGTTAAATTACTACTGCACAGTCTCGGTGCAAGCAGTTGGAACCAGTACGGCCACTACGAAGTCAGGTTGGACCAAATGTAATGCAGCTGTTCACGAAGCACACATTCCATACATGATGTGACGTTAACGGTATAACCACCTTCCAGAGGTTGTAGTGTAAAATAGGAAGCAACCAATTACAGTAAAGACCAAACACTAGCTTACCTTGCAACCAATCACCACACTACACTGTGTTCCTCATTAGTGAAAATCGAAGTACTGTAATGTCAAAATGTTTATGTTAGTCAGTGACATTTTATTTGAACGTTTACAACTATAAATATTATAGTAAAATAGTAAGTTTCGCGTTTTGATTTAATGTCTTAAGAGGCTGTTCCAGTGTTTCAGGCGCATGTATGCAACCGCCATTAACCCTATATATATGAAAGTGAATCTTACAATCACTATAGCAATACAATTATTACGCATATCGTATTGATATTTTATAAAAGATGCAACCGTTGTTATTCGAGCTGCTTTCTTTAAAATCAATTCTATCAAACGGTTACATTATAAACGTGACACAAAAAATAAAACGTTTTGTAAAATGTGTAGTCAGCCATTCATTACACTTTCCTTTGGCAAACGCAGCGAAAATAAGAACGACGGTGCCTTTGATAAAATGCAAAAATAATGTTGGTATGTATAATACTCTTATTGTTATAGCGATAGTAATATTAGCCTTAATGTATATGGGTTTAATGGGAGTTGCATACATGCGCCTGAAACACTGGAACGGCCGCTCAATTTCTTGCAATTTTAAGCGGTTTGTGAACGCTGCAGTTTACTACTCATTATTTAACTTGACAAAAAGTTACAATTACTTTGCGTTAGTATTTTCCTTCTAAAAATATTATCGTTTCAGGCCTATATTCTTTAGGGCTAGAAAATAAGACTTTCATCTTCATTGTTGGAAGATATTGGTTTTATAATTTTTTCGCATTGGTATTGCGAGTTACTAAATCGTGCTTATTTTTGACATACTTCACTGATACTGTTGTTTATCGCCTTTCTCTTATCTGGCTGATTCCTAACATAAAACCGTGCGTGAGATCATTAAAACCACGTAGTATCATCCAAGAAAGGCTTGGGTAAGTAAAACCTATACGTTTCATATGGGTTGGTAGGATGTATGTGTTTTAATGGTTTGATTTGATTTTTAGCTTGACCTGTTTTGCAATTCGTTGACTTATTATTTCCTTTGTGTAAAATATTTCAGTGAATTTATCAAAGATAGCTGATAGCGCCAACGGTGTAGCTGTTTTAACCTTGACTTATCGAGGTCACTACTAACGTAACCTGCATCCTTCGTGGCGACAATTTTGTATCACATAGTTACTAAGCCTGTTTAACAACACTACTGAGGAGTAGATTGTGAAATATTGATATTTTCACTTTGATTTTACTTAATTTATCCTGCATGAAAAAACGTTACTTGAATATAAAATTTAAAATATTTATGGTTTTCTCGAAATCGTGAAAAATAATAAATAAAGTTTTGTCATAAATTCGATAAACACAGTTATAAGTTCACGTGAACTATTTCACTAACAAAGAACCTTCACACAATGTAATTTTTGTTTCTTCGTTATGCAATAATTCACACTTGTTTCGATATACTTTGACAGTTAATTACGTAACATCTGAGATACAGTTACGTTTAGTTCCACTCAGGGCCATCACTATCTGCATAACGTCGAAATATATATAATTCAACACCCAACTTTCAGATGAGTAGTTCTTGGTTATTCTACCATTGCTCACAGATATTTGGGTTATTTCTACGGGCACAGAACAATTGCCTATAAGTCTGCTACATTTTTTTGTAATCTTTTAGGTTTACATTGAAATTTTTCTCACACTGACACTTGGAATTAAAAACAACGTTTCAAGCTCTACGGATTATTTTGCACATTTGCACACGAAGGTAAGTGACATTGGAAAGTGATAAGTCCAGCTAATGTTATTCTGTCCCCTTAATACTGCAGAACAAACTAACTGAGGAGTGCGAAATTCAACAAGTACGTTACACGTTAACGAAATTGTTTGCATCGTCGGGGAATGATGCAGAATCAAACCGATATTTTTTTTTTTGGCTCATGAAAGATAAATGTTATCTATATACACTTGAACGTATTAGAATTATGGCTTTCCCCCAAAACTTGACAGACTTTGATGTCACTTGGCACAACACCGTAGTTGACAGTAAATGTATAAACTTATCTCAGGTTTTGCTGTGAAGTTTTAATTATCGTCAAGTTCAAATCTACTAACCGTCCTTATAAAAGACTTGCGAAGATCACCAACTTAAAAGAATCCATCGTATACGCTCGGTATGTGTGCCTCATCTGTTCATCTGTAAATTGAACCGCACAGATAACTTTTCCACTGATGATAACTTCATTTATGATGAAATATTTTTTTAATTGTAACTTTTTTGTTATTTGTCATCAATTCAAATCTTTACAGACGAGTCCAAAAATTCGCAAAACATAATGAGTTGCTTGACATCTAAAAAAATTGTTTAAATATTTATTTACTTTTCCTGCAGTTCAATGAAAATTAATCTGCATAGCAATAAATTTATTTATTTTTAAAAATCCTGCTAACAATTACAAAGCTAATACAGTGTACGGTTTTACTTTGGTATTAATTATACTTACCCATGAATTTGACGTCACGTCGTCTGCGTAGGAATAAAGATTAATTTTGCTACAACGTTCCAGCCAAGAGGGAAAGATCACGTGAATGTTTGCATATTAAATTAATGATTCGTTAGTTGTATTGTAACAATATGTGAGTGTAGTTCCGAGTGTGTGAAGTTGGCAAATACGCATTAAAAAAACCCGATTGTACATTCTGTGCTACGTTGTATTACGACGCATTACCGAAGATTGTTTAAAGTGACAATACTAAATTTCAAGTAACCTTAAAAACGTTGGGTAAACTTATCTTTAATTTTTATGAATTTGCGGGCATTAAAGTCAAATGACGTTGACTACTCGGTTATAGAGTGTTCGAGATAACGTGATTACTTCCGTAGCATTGATTACTTTTTTTTCCAGCCAGTTGGTATTTTGCTGTCAATGTTTAGTTTGATGATAGCTTTTAAAAGTGCACAGATTGTACTGTACTCAAAGGTTGACTCCTGTAGAAACAATAAACACATTTTTAAAATCATTATCCTAGACAGTATAGTCTTAAAAATTTCTCATTTTACCTCCTACAACCTATTGCAGAGCACTTAAGGGGATAGTTATATATATATATATATATATATATATATATATATATATATATACGCATGTATGTTTTAAGCTTGTCTCCTTGTAGCTAATATGGTGGTTAAATTTTGACATTCAGAGTCATTCATAACGTGTATCAGTACTTAACATATTTTTGTAAGCTTAAGTGAGCTTTACATCATCCTTAATTAGTTAACCTCTCATTACGATCTTCTAGATCACAACAGTATTGATAAATTTACAAATCTGACATTTAAATACCTGTTAAGATATTCTGTATGCCTTACTTGGATTTTTTTTTTTAATTGTCAATATAAAAGTGATGTTATGAAAATTTTGATTAATACAAAATATTAAGGAAACAACGCCTTCATGTTTGGGTTGGACGTCAAATAGCGTGCGTAACTTCGGTCCTATAATTGCAATTTCATCAACCTTGCAACAATTTTGCATTTCTTCCGCTTACGATTAGCACTTAAGAATTTTTTCTGTCGTAATGGCAATTCCCGTCTTTTTAAGTTGTGTTTTCAGACATAGGCGTAGCGTTGCTATTTTTGGTGATAAAGAGAAGGGGGGAGAATTACACACATTATTTTTTTGTAAACGTACAAATAAGAAACGTGTGAACAACTTATATGCGTTTTCTTTTCCGCAGTAGCTTACGTTGATTCGTGTAACTAAACCACACAAAAATAAATATTTATGTCTACATAATACAGTTAAAACAAGCTAATTTCTCGTTTTATAAATAAAAATAATTATTTTGAAGTTGTGGGTGAAGAGGATGGCCAAAACGAGCATGTTCAATTTTTTTAAAGTAGGAAAACTCCGTTGCAGGAAGTTTCAAGCATCAAACGGACACAAAACATTCCTTTATCATTATCATTAAGCGTTAAAATGGTGAGTCATCATTGAAAGTCTCAAGACGCGAAACGACAACGGAAAGAATAGTCGCCTGTTCGGAATATGACGCCCACTGTAAAATACTTTTCAGGCAGTTTCAATCATACACAGTATAAAACACTTATCCGTACTTCAGCTTGTTAATTGAGTAAGTATAGAGCATTGCTACTACGTTAGTTTGATGACGACAGTATACACGTTACTGTTGCTTAAAACTGTATGGGAACGCTACCATCAACACGTGGGAAACAACTTTACCAAACCAACTTTCTTAACACACTATACATTGGTGTGGTAAATTAACAATTTTGTTTATTGACACCGAAGCGCATGACTGGATAGCCTTTATTACTATGCAGAATCTAAGCTAGGTCATGTAAAAATGAAAAGTAGTTTTTTTCTGCGGAGTGAAAACCAAAATAATAATTACATAAGAATTTGAATTACTGTTCGGGATAGGCCTACTTCTAACGCCTAATACTGAATTTTTTTATTGTAACTTAAGGACTCTGCCTACCACATGCTTCAAATGCGTTGTAATAACGTTACCTTAATAGTAAAACCTGGTAACTCCATTTCGCATCCATTCAGGAAAAAAAAAAAAAAAAGAAAAAAAAACTGTTTTATATCCCTCATACTGAGAATAAGTACATAATTGTGTACAACATTATTATAAATGAAATTATTATATCTACTTTTAACAATGTTTCTTTGTAAGTACCTTATTATGATGGTTTAAAGGGGCTCGAATGTCCAATCTTTATAATATGGAGTTACAAGCTTTTACTATTAAGGTAACGATGTACAAGGAAATACGTTTTATTTACCAAACTACATATATAAACTATATACTACATTATCGCGGGAAAACTTGATTGTCTGCTGGGTTTCAACGCACGTTCAGATTATGGAAAGATTACTGGCTTTCGCTTGTACACAGATCTGGTACCATTTTTGACTGAGCCAATAAGAATCCCGCTATTGTTATATTTGATGCCTGTTATTGGTCTGCAGACAGCTACGTAGTGTCAGACGTACATCAGCCAATCATGCATGTCACAAGATAATACAGTGTTTTAAAGGGTATGTTAGCACAAAACATTTCCGCGATACACGATCATCTCTAACTATTTTCCAATGCACGAAAAAACCACACTTCGGACGATTACGCAATGTCATTGTTAAGACACCATATTAATTAAAAACACAGTTTCTAAGCCCTCCAACATAGACAAATTACCGTACTTCAAGATATACTAACTGGGTGCATGCGAAACTCACATTGAACCGTGCACTAGTCCTTGCTACAGATATTCAGCGGTTAAACTATATCGTCACAGCATGAAGTTCCGTAGCAAAAAATGTATTGGCGGGAATCTTGCACGCTAGTTCATCGCTTGTCTCGTTGTGACGATGTGGCATTTGATGCGCACTTCAAGGTCGCCCTTATAGCTCCGTCACTCCTGAGCCTCTAATGCGCAAACAGCTCAAGGGAGTAGGTGTCCTTAAGACTGCAAAAATACATCGCATTGTCCCCGCTAGCACTCGTGTATATGTCTTAGTAAAGCGGAAAAACCTATTGATGCACGCTAATTGGGTTAGAACGGGTTACCTAATACTACCCGTATCACAGGTCTTCAAACTAAAGGCAATTTCATTGTGATTTTGATGTATTTTTCATTCTCTAGCTGAGGGTTAATTAAATGCAGTATATCAGACGGCCTTGACACCCAAGACACGGCAAATAAGAGTTCATATTATGCTTTTGAATAAACTTACTGTAATTTGTATTTTCTTGTTCATAATACCGTAGTTACAGTTTCAATTCAATCAGCAGTTAATTGCGACTGCAATGATTGTGAGAAAAATTAATAGTTATATTGATGAAATTATAATAATTTTAGAGTTTGGTTTTGTACGTATAAACAGAGGAAAATATCATTCCTTGATTCGTCACATTGAACTGTGATATCGTATCCATTTTTCTACCGGGAAAGTATGCTTGCGTCACGTTGGTTAATGCTTTAAGTAACAATACATTATGTATTTATGGTTACTAGTAGGGACATGAACTTTCCGCGATAAGGATTTTGCCCCAGTTTGTTTCAGTGTCTTTCGTGCACCTCTGCAGTTCTTCACGTGCGATGTTGCAGTAAGTTTATTCTGATTGGCGCAGATTAAAGGTGTTCAAGTGCGATAAAGTCATAATTTTATATTTATATGAAATAGTGTTAGTTTTGTATACGATACTTGTGAGTGCAGTTTCTTCTTACTAAACAATTTTAGCTGGCGTAGTTTTTTCATGACGGCGAGTTAAAGTAAAAATTTGCATGTTCTTCTACCATGCAAATAGTGAAAACCAACCGATTTACGTACGTGAAATAATTCACAGTGAAATAACATACTATGGGCTACGTATTAAAACATTTGAAAAAATCCCGCGAACTGTTTATGTATTTTAATACAATAGCAGAATTTGCAACTTCTTTTCTGTAACCTCACGGTTTTTTTTTTTTTTAATTCTTAACATTACGTTGTGGGTATTTTAATGTTTTATTGCATAGCTCATGAGTAGAGACACTGAAAAATCGCGAAAATGTTGAAAATAGTCTCCAATAAACTATAGCATATTAACCGTAACACGTGTGAACAGTTTTGTGGCAAATCACACACGCTGTGTGTTCAAGCTGTACAGTTCTAACTGGGCCTGCTGTAGAGAGAAACAATGCTTCAAATAAACGATAACCAATATAGATGTAAAACATTCAGTGTTATATATGGCATGTTGGGGCCTAGCAAATAGTCATCTTTTCCCGCGATTTTTCAGTGTCTCTACTCATGAGATGTAAGTTCACAGTGAATTATTTTGTTTTAGTAGGTCGGTTGGTTTTCACTATTTGCATGGCGGCGTAACAAGCAAATTTTGACTTTGACACCAAGTTATGAGAAAACTATGATAGCTAAAATTGTTTCCTAACAGTTAAATGTACTCACAAGTATCGTCTACAAAACTAAAAAATCTTCATAAAAATATAAAATTTTGATTTTATCGCACTTGAACACCCTTAAGGAAAGACGTTACTTCTTAAAGACGCGCTGCCAATAACCATTAAGCACAACTATTGATGTGCACGTAAGGTACTGAAACAAACTGAGGCAAACCGCTAGACACAAACAAATATTTTTTTTAGGGATAAGTTATGAGAAGACGACAGCAAGGTTATCAGATACGGGGACACAACTTGACACAGTAACAGGGTCTGAGAAAGGAATCAGCCATGCCCTCTGCTAAGGAACCATCCCAACATCCAATTGTAGTGATTTCGGTAAACAATGGAAAAACGCAATCAGGTGATTGGATCCAGGAATCGAATCCTGGTCTTCCCGAATGTGAGTCCACATATTACCGCTGAGTCACCTCGCTCGATGAGAGAAGATACCCTTTTTCTATTAACATTACTATGATGAGTAATATTAATATAGTGTTTTTTTCGTGTGCATTTGTGAATATAATTAATATTTCCTTCCGACGGTTTTTAGTAAACTGCCATGAAAGGATTGCATGAGTTTTTTCTCCTAGTATTTTTGGAAGGATCTGTAGGAAGGGTATTTACATTACGTTCAGATTGTTGCTCTCGCTAGTTTAATTTTACTCAGCAATTTTTGGAAGTGATGTAAGGGAGATATTGTGGAGGCACGCATCCTAAGCGCTGTAAAATGCCAAGTGTTTTTGATTTGTCACTTTCCCTGAAAAAGCACTAGTAGCGCCTGCTTCTTTAGTAGGTCAGTTCTTTTGAATTTCCTGAGTTAAATTCTGGCCGGCGTACTCTGTATTTGTTGCTCGTTATGTCGCTTGGCTCTCGTGACCTTCCAACTGCGACGCGCTGGTAACCTCACTTTCACTCTTCCGTCTTCCTACTTCCCGGAGTCTTTCTCGGTAGACGAAGAGTGGGACCAGAGGTACTCTGATTAGAGGTAGGGACTCTGCTTTGTTATGGGAAAAGTTGACTGTACGCTGGGCTTCAATGTAACACATCCATATCTAGTGGCGGCGGAAGGTATTCTTTAAAAGGGGTGGGGGCAGGGTCGGAAGGTATTCTTGTCATGGGGGACAGGTTCGTTCTCAGAATTTTATTTCCGGGGGTTTTATAACAACTTATTAAAGCGGGGGTCCGGAGTGTGCAAATTGTTGCTATTTAAGTGGTTTTCGAGTCTAAATATTGAATATAAAACTGGCAGGAATCGTAATACTTTTTAATATTAATTTCCTAAAATATTACAAATAAACTTTGGGTGAGTACACATGCCTATACTGTCCCTCCCCACTGTTCTAGGGGAGGGACTGTGTCCCCTTTCCCCTCCCCCCTTCTCCGTCGCCACTGACCATATCTGAGGTTCTTCTTTTGTTATTGGAGTGACCCGTGTGACTGGGCCAATGATAACTCCGGCGCGTCGCTACTAAATAATTGTGATTCGCAGAGACAGGAAGTTTTCGCGAAAAAAATTTTGCATCAACTTACTGCTTTTTGATCAGTGATTGGGTGTTTTTAACTCTCAGCGTACTGGGATTTTATCCGCAAACCACTGACGTGTGGTGTAGCAGTTAACCTTGTTCTGATAGGTGCAGTCAAATGAGAGATGTCTCTACTCAAATGCAAGCTGCCAGTAAACATGACGCAGAACTGCAGTTGTGCACGAAAGACATTGAAACAAGATGATGCAAAAACCTTTTCACGAAAACTTCTGGTCACTAGAGAGTCGTCTTCAAACAAATGCATAACCATTCTCCAATCACACAGGGCACAGGCCGCAACAGTGTTTTGCAAAATACGGTAGCACAGAAGATAATGCCGATTTTCCACTGTCTATATTTGAGGGTCTTAGAATGATAGTGGTGTAAGTCACGTAGAGTAATTTTCACAAAAACTATTAATTGCTTTTACATATAAAATACAGTGTCCGTTTTTAGTACCTGCATTTTACTTCTAAAATTGAGTAAGAAAGTGTAATAATTGAAACGGAATTTTCATTCAAAATATGTTGAATATGAATGAAAAAAGCACCTCAATAAAAGTGACTTACACCACCATTATTCTAAGCCCCTCATTTTTAGGTAGGGCAACGAACTTTTCGCGGGAAGAATTTTGCCTCAGTTTGTTTCAGTGCATTACGTTATAACTGGCAGTTGTGTTTCATTGTCAGTGATTGGATGTTTTAACACTCAAGAGTCTTGACTTGCTACTCGCCAATCACAGACGATGTGAGGTGTTGCGGTAACCGTATTGTGATTGACACAGTCAAATGGGAAACGTCACTGTACAAATACGCACTGCCAATAACGTGAATCACATAGACATATGTGCACTTTATATTTTATTTGTATTTATAGTAATTTAGCCTCGTGCTTCCTCGGGGCTGAAAAATTACACATAATTAAATGTTATCTAAATTGTCCGAATGAGGCTTGCTGAATGAGGTGAAAGAAAATTATATTATAAATTTTTTCACCTCATTCGACAAGCTTAACTCGAACTCGATGGAAAAAATTGACTCAGAGATGAGTCTTAAAAAAGGTTCTTGTCTTAGAACCGACAAATTACATCTACACATCACTTATCTCATCGTCTCTAACCCCAAGGCGCGCGACTTGCGTCTGTCTTCCCCTCGAGGACTTCTCTTAAGAATAGTGCACGTCCGGTGATATGTTTTTATTTACGTTTCGTATGAGTATTCTGGGAGAGAGAACCTGACAAGAATTTATTTTTACAGTGTCAGGTTTAGCTTTAGCAATACTTACACAGGTGGACCTGGCGTATGAGCTGTACTGTAGCGTGGTACGAGTAGCATTCCTCACGTGTAACTATGCGTTTACCAACGAAAAGAAGACGCACTTTAAACAACGTCCGTTTATTTAAAAAATACCGTCCGCTTACTAAAAACATGATCTCCAAGCTCTTAAGGCCTTGTTCCTTAGTTTTTTTAGACTGGTACCAATAACTAGAGGCACGAGTGTTTCGCGTATTAATCTGGCAACAGCCTCGACTTCTCAGACCTATACACGCAATGGCCAAAGTCAAATATCCATTGGCTTCTAACCATAACACGTGTTACCACCACGACTTGTTTCCTTATTTATCACTGGCTTGCAGTCGTCAAAGATATGTTAAAACAGGTGTCGTCTAATCACAGGAGTAGTGATGAAGTATACATTATTGCCGTTCAACCTGACCTAGAATCAATACGCGAAATAATCGTGCCTCTACCAATAACTCATTGAAAAAATGTGAGTCAATGTGCAGTCACACGATGCACAATACTGTGGATGCGTTTTTAAAAGTAATGTACCATTCGTCAGCAAAAAAATACTTTGCTTCATTTTGGCTTATTTTCACGACAAAAAAACGTGGTACTTTGGGTGACGAAATCTAAAAAACCGCTTAGCACATTGCTACAAAAAAATTCAGCTACAAATTATGACATATTAGTGTCAAAACTGTGGAGCAAAATTTTGATGTGAGTATTAAGTAGCAATAAAAAATATTTTGGAATCACTGCAAAACTATGGAACAAACCCTTAAAAAGTGGTAAAAATGACTGCATTGGACATTGACACATACGTTCCACAAATAAAATAACAGGGTTATCGTTTAAAACCTCAGTGTAAAACTCTTCCAACGGAAACACTGCACGCTGGTTTAGTACTGTACGCCTAGAGGCGATAATGTGTTTGACGCACGTGTTAGAGTCGACTTACCGCTAGGGACCCCTGATTTTCGCGAGTAGAATTTTGCAGCAGTTTGTTCCAGTGCCTTATGTGCACACCTGTACCTCTGCTACTAGGGTAGAACCCTATGACGTGTGAGAGTTAAATCATCCAATCACTAAGCATGAAGCAGAGCTGGCAGGTGTGCACATATGGCACTGAAAGAAGTTGTTGCAACATTTTTTTCGCATCAGCAGGGGTCCATACTTATAGCTTTCCCCGTTTCCGTGCTGTCTCAAACGGAAAAGAAAAAAAACTTGGCGCCAAACAACTCTTAACGTCTCGTCGACAGCGAGGCCACTGGAAAACTATTTGTCTGTATATACGCACCATTCTCCATCGTAAATTCGAGGACAAGCCTACCTTGCGCTTAGAGGCGAAGAAGCAAGTGGTGAGTGAGCAACAGCCGGGCTTAATACATCCTAGTGAAAAATAGCTGCAGTCAGGCAGGGACCTTATCAATAAATACCGTAAACTGGGTATACTTTGCACCAGCATGTGTAACTTTGCACCACCAAAAAATATATTTTCTGTGCTGACAGTTGAAAGACAAGTGATTGTATTCGATGGAATATTAAATTATAATTTTTCAAATACCCAGTCGTGATGTGTCTTTATTTCACCAAACGACCTAGAAACAAAAATTTTTGGTGGTGCAAAGTTACCCATGCTGGGGCAAAGTATACCAACTTTACGGTACATGCAAAATACTTTAAATACAGTCGAAAGGGTTTCGCTAGATATTATTTAAAAACTATAAAAACGCAAGAATAAAAATAAAATTTTTATATTGTTACAAGAAATACTTTCTAGAATTGACGATTTGCCTATAGATTTTTATGCCGGTACTAAACATTGCTCTATAAAATACTGTGCATTTACAGAGAAAATCCTTGGAAACACTGTTACCAAAGAATTTTTTTGCAGAAGTACAAAAGGTTGTTCTTGTAAAAATACAAATAAACGTTTGTAACATTGCAAGGTATAGCCGTGTACTTGTTCTCGCATAAGGGGAAAGTGAAATTCATGTAATTAATTTTAGCGTAATCATGAAATTGAACGTACGTTTCAGTAACTATTAAAAACCTATTTTCGCTTACTAAAAGCACCAGAGTTCAAACTTCTGCTTTTATGTTTGTTAACCGTGTAGTTTACTCCTAAGACAACTGAACTTATAACATTTACACGTCGCTTGTATTAAGCCTGTTAGTTCGTTTATTTGACGTTTTTAAATTTAGCATGTCTTTTACATACATATCCACTTTATTTCAACTAAATACACGTAGAGGAATGTGATTTGCATATAGTAATTTCCGACATCCCAGTCGTTTTATTTTTTGTTGTTAGTTAAGTTTTCCTAAGTTTTCTTTCAAAGAAAATACTTCTAACTTTGCAAATAAATCATTTTACTACGAAAGTTGTAGCTGCTTTACAAATGGTTGTAAAAAAAACTAATAAATACACTGTACTTTTTCAAATAATGTTGCAGTATATGCTAAATAAATACGCGACTCTGATACATTGCTTGCCTAAACAATTCACGGTAAATGTCTCTGATTGCACTTTTTACATTGACATATAGCGTTAATATAGGTTCCTTGCTCTATTAACAACACTACATCGGACTTTGAAGAACGTGGACAAAATATGAAATGTGTGGCCATTGAAGTGGAAATTGAAATTTAGAACGTTATTAGGAGTCTAGTACAGTTTTTTTTATCGAATGTAATCGTTGAGATGTAAATCCGATCTAAAATAAAAAAAAATAGTAAAACGAACTGTATAGATTTCATTTCGTTGGTAATTTTTGTCTAACAAAAAGTCCTATGAATTACATAATTGACAGGAAAATATGTCAGTTTATGTAATCAACAAATAATCAATTGTTTTCCTGCTTCTAAACACTTGATCAGGAGATTTTTATAAAATTGTAATTTCTATGCCTAACACTTTTAATGGCTCATGTAAACAGAACGAATATCCTCGGAACTGCCAGTACTTTTCAATATGATATTTCTGAGGCCGACATGACCAAAAATTGCTCAAATTACTTGATATCAACCGAAAACATCTCAAAGCCACCAGTTTTCCTACTTGCGTAAACAACAGACTTTTTCCTCGTTTTATACAGGATAAATTGAGAAATAAGATACGCTTAAGAGGAAAAATGCAGCAACGCAATTAGGATAAATTACAATTTTTATCAGGACAAGGCCCTAAATCATTTAAAACAGGATTTCAGGACGTGTTTGAAACTCGCAGAAAAACTGGATACAATAATATGGCAATTCTGTGGTAAAAAATCTTTCATACTTGACTGTGAATGGTTTGGTGAGTTTTCGATTAAATTAGCCGTTACAATGTGGCTACTACTGATACAATTTTTTTTCTCAGCAATTATAATGCGCTTTTACTGATATAGTGAAGACTGCGTGAAATATCGGAGTTTTAATACGGATTTAAATTCGCTCAAAAGGTTGTATGTTGCTCAGTGACGTTCAGTTAACCTTTACCTAGTTAAAACCCGACTGAACTGGTCCTTGCGGTAGTCGAACCAAGGTGATCTGGTTAGAAAGTAAGGTAAAAATCGTCTTTTCTTTAACATAACAGGTTTATCCTTGGCCATAAAGGAATTAAATGTCATAACTTTCTGCACATATCTGTAATTTGAAAATCGATCATGAATGCTCGTGTCAGGTTAACACGAAGCAAACTAAATAAATCTATGTCATGCAGTCGTCGATGGACATGTTGACATTCCCTACTTAACTCCAGCAAGATTTGCGGTACGAGTAGTACAGCAGTTCTAGTCAAGTTGGCAACACTGGGTGTACATATAACCTTTCTCAGAAAAAAGGAGTGATGTTGAGCTGGCATCTTGTACACGATAGTCATGACTACCGCTGTTTGATTTTACGTACTGGTGACGATATAACTAATTTAATGTGTTTTCATTTTGTTTTTGCAAACCCGTATATGGAATACAATGCTACATCTTATAGAGACGAATCCTAATGTTGGGGAGTGACAATTAGATCCCCTCTCCCTGCGCCATTAAACTGGGTACGCCCTACCT
The DNA here is from genome assembly GCA_003012365.1 of Medauroidea extradentata. Classification (NCBI taxonomy): domain Eukaryota; kingdom Metazoa; phylum Arthropoda; class Insecta; order Phasmatodea; family Phasmatidae; genus Medauroidea; species Medauroidea extradentata. The sequence goes on from PNEQ01012292.1 coordinate 28,263, forward strand.
AGGTTAATATTAAACCGTGCCAGAGATAATATTGTGACCGTGCCGACAGACGGTTCAGTTCTAGACAAAATCACTGGTTTTCCGTATAGTTTTCCGAAATCTCTCCTGACGAATGACTACGTAGTTCCGTAATAAGATCATGGTCGATTCATATTCATTTTTTTTCTAAGTAACCGGTTCCGTCTCTAATGTCCACGCGGTTAAGACGTTAAGTGGCCTCCCTAATTGAATTTAAAAAGTTTTGCAGCTTGTTACAATTCACGTTTTTTTACGAAACTGCATACAGTGGTCAGGGGGGGGGCGTAGTTAACTAAAATTTTACTTGGTTTAATCATTTTTATCTTTGCAAGAAATATGATTTGTTTCATATACATAGACAATTTTCTAGTGATATTTGTTTTTAGCTTTCATTGTTTTTTTTTATAATGTCACGTCAAAGTCTAAATTTACATAAATTTACATAAAACTCATAGCAGGAAAATCAACTGACTTACATAAACTAAATAATTCACACTCAATAACAGTGTCATGGGCTTCGTAAATAAATGTATAAAATACTTCATTAAATTGTTTTTGTATTTAAAAAATCTTATTACACAAAAAACTATTAAATTTGAAAAAAAAAACATCATTACTGTAAATACAGTCACAGCGTATGTCTACAAACAAACAATATCTGTTACAAATATATACATGATCAAAACAATTAAAATTATTGGCGAACATACATTACATCTGCATAATTACAAAAGTAACTTATACTTCATATTAAGTCGCATTCACACACTTATTATAAAACATATTGTAAAGCCCCTCAAAGTGACTAAAAACAGGCTTTTCCAGATTGCCATAGCTAAGAAAATACCAACCAGAATATAAAACAAAATTATAGAAAATAACTTAAACTTTAAATTGTATTTCATATGACTGAGCCAATCAGAACGAGGTTAACTGCAACGCCGTAGGTCTGTGATTTTCGGCTATAACCCCAAGACGCTGAGAGTTAAAACAGCCAATCACTGACCACGAAACAGAGCTGCAGGTTTTCATGCAAGGCTTCATTGCAAAATGGTGCAGATATCCTTTCCCAAAAATTTCCTGTCTCTAGCGATACCTACAGACCTGCAAAATTCGCGTTATTATTTGGTAACAGAATATACTTAGCAGTCCTGTATACATATTATAGTATTACAGTATGAGATGACACTGGCCGTAGTCTCTATGGGATGCCAGCTACGTGTGTGGCCGCTGTACAGCAGGTTGGTCACTCAAACATGCAACTTTAAATTATTGGTCAGATGCATTTTACCCGGCACACCACAGCATTGTTTGCCTATTGGAGAAATTGGGCTAGTATATAACCATTTGGAGTCTAGCCTGGTGGCAAGAAATATAGCAAATTTTGCGTGTCTCACCTAGGGACAGGAAATTTTCAATGAATTCAGTGACCTGCATGTTAGAATCAAATATCCTATGAATACTCGATCCCTGACCATTAATCAACTTGCTGCTACTCACTATAACATCAGACAATGAACAAATAGACGAGGCTTGAGTATGCATAGTACAATGAACTATATATCCTGCAGGTCATTGAATTCTCGAAATATTCCTGTCTGTAATATACCACATGATCTGACCTCTATTTACTTGCTCAGCGCTCTCCAGGAGCCGTCAAATAAGTCAGGAGCCTATTGAAAAATTGACACGAACTTGTAGCGGTTTTTGTTCTAGCATGCGTCCAAAAGAAAACAAGAGTTTCTCAGCTCCCTAACGTTTTCTCTTCCGCTACGTCAGGAGCCAGCGGAGTGAAATTTTCCAGTGTAACTGTGATCGCAGATAAACCCCCGCCCACCTACATCTGTTATTGTTGTCTGTTTGACATGTTAACTGTGACTAGCACACCAGTACCGTAGTTGTGTTTTCCTTATCGATGATTCGAGCGAGCAGATAAGCTAGTGCGTCATGAGGCGGGCGTTTACTGTTTGTTGAATCCCGTGTCCTTGTTGAGAGATATCGAGTGTTCAGAAACACCATTCGCCGGGATTGCAGGGATGATGTAGCAGCCAAAAACAAACAGCTCTTGTTTAGTAACCCTGTTATCGTAACACATCATATTATGTACGAGAGTCAATGTTACCACCATTAACAGGTCCGTGTGTCTGGCGCGTGAAGTTGTGGTCATGTTCCTTCCTTTCTACGCGAACCACTAAACTTATATCCAAAATGTTTACGTACTAAAAGAAGACACAGTCGAAACTATGCTTCTACTGTTCTAAACACTTCATAACGCTTGTCAGAAATATGCATTTGTATCCCCTCAAAATGGCTAAGAAAAGCCTTTTAGACTGCTGTAACAACAAAAATACATCCCGGATTCGTAAAGCCCTACCCTAGAAGCATGCGTTGGACTTTACCACATACTTTCCAAAAACAAAATTGTAGTGTCGCCGCTTTAAACCCCATAGATGGGAATATATGGGAAACGGATACCGTCGAGTGTGGCTAGCTTAACATTATCGCTTCACTGTCTCCACGCATCGAAGGCGGAAAATTATATCGGGTACATTTCCCTCTATTTGTTTTTCACATTGGTGCAAAAAAAAACTCAAAATGTTTTTAACATAATGCTTTGAATATATTCGAGAGCAAGAGCAGTGTTGTGATGCCCCTTTCTATGTTGGTGTTTTGCAAAATAATTCACTGTTCGTTTACAACAATATTTTGCTTTATTTTAACTTATTTTTGTAACAAAATGGGTGATACTTTGGTTACAAAAATCTGAATAGTTATAAGGTTTATTGCTACGAAAAAATATAAGGAACTAAATATGATATATTTGTGACAAAACAAGTTCGGGTTTCTTTAACGTTAAAATTATGTTTCTTAATATTTTTTTTTTTTTCAAAATCACTGTATAACTACCACGCACGGCCTTAAAGGACCTCTCTAGATATGTTACGTTTGTGTGTGTGAATCACAAACTCGATAGAGCGCAAGGACGTCACCGATTGGCGTAAGTAGTGCTGCATCACCTTCAAGCGCAAGTCACGCAATTGTTGCAGGAAGCTTCACTATTATTCTTTGCTCCTATTAAATTTTAAGCGGTGGTCATATCATCATATTTGTAGGAAATAGTAAGTCCTGCCCATGTTGCTAGCCTATATCCACGTGTTTCGAACCCGTTGGTAGCTTATATCTTCAGATATGACAGTCTGGGAAAAAAAAAAAGTTTGTAGACATTTTGCGCAGCCCGAAAATCACGATCCTTAGAATCGCACTGAATTTTTAAACTTATAGAAACGTACATACTAAAATAAGTATCTTGGACACACGCAATTGCAGCAGTATGTCCAGAATACTCATTTAGTTTGTAGCTTGCCCTCATTGCAAGACTCGTTCAAAAATTATAGTGACGTAGTTTGAATTGTGTATTCATGACGTAAATGTACACATATATAATTTTTAAATATTTCCGTAAAAAAAAAAAGGAATAATAGCAACTCGCTGCTCCACACGTCAAACCCAGGTAGGGAGAGCGTTAAACTTATCGCAGTGCATATGTTTCATAGTACACACCTTTCCTTTCACACTGCTTTGCTAACTAATGAAACACTCAGCGTATAACATTGTTTTATTGTCGGTCACACACTATAAGTTCCTTCATAGTTAGAGTCGCTGATTTTTGGTGAAACTAATTTTACACCAGCTACGTGTACATCCGCAGTTCTGCTTCATGACAACTGTATATACTTGTATATAGACGTCACTAATATGACTGGGTACATCAGAATAGCGTTATTGCGGCACCAAACGTTTGTGATTTGCGGATAGAACCTGAAGACGATGAGAGTTAAAAACGTCCTATCACTAGAGACCTGAAAAATTTCGCGATTTCTGCTGGCTACAAGCTATAATTCCAGCAACTGTAAGTTCGTGCCACTTTCGCAATTGGCCCGTGTCACACTTCCTGTAAGTAGCTTAGCCAATAGTACAGAAGCAACTAAATGCAGGTCCATATCACTACGTCATCGAGCAGCCAGTGAGCAGATAATGTCTGCTTGAATACACACATGTTCTTGCAGGCTAGCCTACATGTAAGTGAACCCACGAATTTTTTCCGTCTCTATCACCGATCAAAAGCAGAACTGAAGAGTTCACAAGGCATTGAAATAGGTCAGTGCAAAATAATTTAGACCAAAAGTATGTTAGTCTTACCACGCTTAATATGCATTACGATGAGGCAGGGTTGTATGTAGTTGGCGGGTGGGGGGGGGGGGGGGGCAGATTGCTCCGGGCGCCGGGTGGTGCCGAAAATGTTTACTTGAAAATGAAATGCAAATGAGTGTAAAAGTCTACCAATATTTAAACTTTTACTAGTTTTGTATTTGTATTAACCTTGAACACCATATAATGTTATAAAATCAAGTGTTTGTGATTATAGGTCGGTCGTGATAAAGTGAGCACTAAAAATTTAACCTTAGAAAAATATCACTAGCCGCTACTGTACATAATTCAACATTTACTTATGCCTGTATGGTTGGTAGCGAATTTACGGAATATATTTCCGTGTATTTTCATATTTAAATACAACAATACTGAAACAAAATCAACCGAAATCGACATACTTGTGTTTCATATAGTTAATAAACTTTTATTTTATCAAACTGTATAAATATCTACTGACTGCACAGTTTATCTTACACGTGCAAACATAAAGTACCGTGTCCAGAGAGGTTAGACATTCCCTATCGTTAGCCGTTACGCGCGGAATGATACAAATTGGCTGAAAAAAAAATTTAGCAGGGCTTTTATGAGAGCTCACTTTATCCCGAACTGCCTATAGAATACACACTTAAAACACTGCTAATGGTAGCTAGTTAGTACAGGTTTTATATATTTCTACTAAAATGTTATACTGTTATTTACGTGAGCGCAAAACAACGTATGCAAGATACAGTTATTACTGTCGGGTTAATTGGGCTGACGGAAAAAGAGGAGAGGGAAAGGATGGGGGGAGCAAATCACAATTATTGCCCCGGGCGAAGGCAAGTCTAGATCCGTCCTTGTGATGAGCCGGGCATGTTCAAGTGATGTGATTCCTACATTACGAAACGAAACTTGTTTGTTTTTGGCTGCTCCATCATCCCTGAAAGTTTGACGATGGAATTTTCAAACAGGAGTAGGACCCAAGATTAGTGTTTCGCAGCCTGGCTATCATCGACTCGACTGTACAGGTTATATGTCGGTGCAAACGTATGCATGTGCCAGCGTTGCCAATCTCTGACTTATGCTGAAATCAAGTTGTTTTCATTTCGGTAAATTTTAACTCATGAGTGTTAGAAAAAGTTTTGGTGAAATTTTAATTTTGGCCTCATGCCACATGCATTGCATCATGTTACAGATTTTTTTTAACGAAACTATTCGCGTGCGCCAAATGCAGCAATTTACGACAACAAGAGCCAAATCAGGCAAGTACGGATTGCTACAACGTACGTTAGAAACACTCTTTCAACCCCTATTAACATAGTTAAAAATATGCCTTTTCATACTGATGTACCTGAAACTGAACTTACAGGATATTTGTGAAACTCAGATATAGGCTACCTTCGCACAGAACTTTGCTACATATTTTCGACATTGAATTTTATGGTTTAAGGTTTAAGAGTGGGTGGTAGATAAAAAAAAAACACACATATTGAAATCTATACGTTTTTGAAAGTCAATAAGAAACAATTGCAACACAACAATCCTTGATAATTATATTCGTCAAATTAATGAGCAAACATTTACCCAAAATGATTCATTTGTTAAGTGTGATCTCTTGCGCAGGAATTAAATGTACATTTCGGGGTCAGAGATTGTTCTTCAGGTATACGTTACTCGAGCAAATTTTTTGCTAAAAAAATTTAGCAAAAACTATAGATTAGGATTGCTGGTTTTTATTTATGTTAATTTCAAATACCTACAATTTTGAACTGATGACTTTAGCGCTAAATTATGTACCATGACCACTTAAGACCTTGCAGGCAGGTGGAGCCCTAATAAGACCTTGAGTGATTGTGGAGATTATATGGAACGGGGGTAGAATAGCGGCGAAATACAAGGGTGGAGAATACAGGGGTGTCCCGACAAAACCCACATACCAATATACGTCCGTGACGTTTCCCGCATGTGAATCTCGAAGGCGCACCAAGAGTTGAACCCGGTCGCTGGATCGCCGTGACGGAAGACAAGTATTTTGATGACTACATCATAGATGCCCTGCACAAACTTACATATTTTTAACAGTAGGCCCTAATGTTCTGTATGTAAGTTGTTCTAAATACGTTTTCTTAGTAAAATTAAGATTCTTGACTCTCCAGATGATCAAACATTTTCTTTCCGTCTAGTTGGACCAAATGGTACGCACTCATTATGATCAGCAGATAATTTTTGCTAGCATTGCCGTACACACACACACACACACACACACACACACACACATATATATATATATATATATATATATATATATATATATATATATACATATATATTAGCTCTAAATATTTGTACCCTTGCAACATGGGATGTCTCTGGTTGCAAGATAAAACATAATTTAATGGTGAGAAAAACCTGATAATAAGTTAGCTCTCTCTCAATTGTCAAAATATACATGAAAATTTAGTATACTCAGATATCATGTTTCACCTAATGTTTCCTTGTGTTTACGTTGTTGAGAATTATCCGTAAACTGCAAAGATAAGTATAATAAAAATCGTGATATTTTTTACAGCATAACTCCGTGAACGTCACCAGTTTGGCATAAACGTTTTACGCAAATTGTGTGCTGGAAGTATTTTATGCTAGCAAAGTCGGGAAGGACATAAATCATGTTTTTGAGATACCAGATTCCAATCACAAATACAAAAAAAAAAAATAATAAGTACCTCGTACCGCAGTCATGGGTCCGAATTTCCAATGCTAATAATGGCGCAGTTTTCAACTAACTCTGCACACTTAGATGACTGCCTAGTTTCTGCCACTATTTCAGTGACAATTTTAACGGTATATGCAGTATTGACACTGTGAAGCATGTTTACTATGTAAATAACCTAAACGACACGCTTACGAGTGACATCACAAGAGACAGGAAATCTCGCGAAAAGATTTTGCAGCACTTTGTTTCAGTGCCTTACGAGCGTACTTTCATCTCGGCTTTGTGGTCAGTGATTGGATGCCGTAACACCCAGCGTCTTGAGGTTAAACCCACAAATTACCTACAGACGTGATGCGTCGCAGTCATCCGTGTACTGATTGGCACAGTCAAATGAATAACGACTCTGCACAAAAACACTCTGTCAATAGCCACGAAGTTGGGCTGCAGGTGTGCACGTAAGGCACTGAATCAAAGTGGGGCAAAAATCTTTTCACCAAAAATTCCCGTCCCTAGCTATCCCTATAGAGAAGGTGTAAAATCGCGAAAATATTTGGTACCAACCAGTCTCCTGGACACCGTAGCATTTTGCACATTGTACGGCTGGACAGTTGTAAAAAAAAAAAGACATTCAATAGTAATATAGCAGATTAGTTTCATTGCCCAATCAGTTATGAAGACACAAATAACGATAATAGATGGTTCGGCGCGTAGGTACTACTACAGAACCTATAGCAAACAGTTATCTTTCCTCACTATGAATCATTTAGGAAAGGAAATATTCGCAAGTTTAGTGATCTACACGTTAGATTCTACTGTTCTCTGAATACTCGAGTCCCGACTATTTGTTCGTTGTCTGCTGTTCCAGCGAATACACGTGACACTGGATTCTGACATGCAGGTCATTGAACTCGAGACTCTTCCTTTCCCTACAAAACATTCACTATCTCTCTCTTCCTCTCTCTACATCTCTCTTCCTATTTCTCTCACACAAACATACACAAATATCACTGATGCGTTTGTTTTTTTCTAGACAACGGTGACCGGGGTATTATTTCGACAACAAGGCCAGTTACTTGACCCATATTGCGAAGACCAAGTAGCTTGTTGTTATAAAGACCCCTCTATGCATCTGAGCAGATGTGCCCTAGGGTGCTATCCACGCTGCCTTATAAATGTCACTGGATTGGCTCCTGTGATCTGTGTCACGTCCATGTGGTACAGCCGTGTACTTATATGCGGGTCACGGTCGAACATTTATCTTTGTGGGGCAAACAACGCTGAGACTGCATCATCTCCGCGTTACGTCAACTGTCACTTGAGCCGACGAATGGAAAACACAGTTGGCATATACACACAAGGATAAATCACGCGAAAAACTTTGGCGGACGTCAGCATATCAAAATTGAATGTATTTCGCAACGTCTGGTTCAATGTGCTATATCCGGCTAGTTCGTTTATCGCTTAGCTATGTTTCTGTTGCTATAGCTAAGCAGGAAACAAGCTATTTTATCACGTAACATCTCATGTATTTTATCCCTAACAATGAAATTGTAATTCCTGAGCAATATAGGTACAGACACACACACACACACTCTCTCTCTCTCTCTTATGTCTCCCCCTCCGCAGGGACCGTGACCGTGACCGAATTGTCAGACCATTCGCTTCCCACGAAGGCGATCCGGGTTCGATTCCTGGCGGGGCTGGTCCCCGGATTTCCGCATATGGGAATCGTGCTGTTGGTCGGCATGTTTTCTCGGGGGTCTCACCCCCTCCCTTTTTTTTTTTTGTAATTCCGGTGCTGCTCCATACTCACATCATGTCATCCCTTACCAGCGCTCAAGACCTCGATGTTAAGCGCTGACCAAAATCTCTCCCTCATTCACTTTTCCCCCGCCCCCTTTATTTCTCTCTCTCTCTCTCTCTCACACACACACACGCACACATTTACGTACATACAAATGCTCTCATATACCGAATTAAAATGTTTCTTCTACGGCCCATGTCTTAGAAATAAATCAAAATGCTCTATATTCTCGCATCCACGATGAGTTTCATTGCGTAACTGAATCGTTATAAATCCATTCCACATTACGGCTGGTTGAAGGTAATTTCTTTAGAAAAAATTTGAAAAGAGGGATGACTTGTGACTTAAACGGATTATAATATAATAATATTAGTAATAATAATAATAACGGTGTTTGAATTTCGCGGATCCATCAGGCACCAGCCCAGATTTCTCAGACCTATACATACCGGCCACATTTGATTATCCATTGGCTTCTAGCCGAAGGATAGGGTATCAAGCGATTGCGCTATGAATTCTTTCCATAATTTATTTAGACTACTACTGGTATTGTGTAAGGGTACTCAGTACTAGCTTGCAGTAGTCAAAGGCTTGTCATGTCAGCCGTAGTCCAAACACAGACGTAACAGTGAAGTGTGCGTTTTTGTTGCTTAACCAGACCTAGAATGTATCCGCGAAATTTATGTACCTCTAATAATAAAGGATAAATATCTAGTTAAAATGTATTGCAAACTACTAGAGATGAAAGAAACCATATCCCTACATAAAAAAAAAAATAAACACTGATCACTACCACCTCAAGAAGAAAAGCGTTAATAATACCAGCAACCACAAACAAATTACTATGTGATAATTTCTCATCACAGTAACGTCCAGATGTTTAAATGTGCTAACTTTTTCATAAAAGCCTGTTTGCGATAAAACATACCTATACAAGGGTACCTTGGATGTAGGCAAATTAAGAGACAGGCGAGGTGAACGTGTTTTTAGTTACTTTCTCGTAAACCGTGCGGGTCAGTGTGTGACTAAAAGGTTTGGCAATTCGAGTATAAAGTTTTCTTTTTGTGTCAATAAATACACTTGACTAAGAGATTTATTGCGTTGTCAAAACAGCATTTGCTATTGCTGATACATTGTTACGACTTATATACTTTCGCCTTCGTATGTATATACGATTTATTATTCCATTTTCGCTAATTCTAACACTCGTAACTAGTAAATGTCACAACTAGTGCATAAATGTGTTCCTGATTTTTATAAGTAACCACCTTAACCCCCTCCCAACTGGTATAACCCAAATGAACATAATGTACTCACAAATGTTTTATTTTAGGTATTCATAGATTAACTGTTCCGCCTTCTATACCTACTCACGAAAAAAAACTTGCTTGTGCGATGTCAAACTCTAGTTCGAGAAGTAATGGGATCAAATAAATAAATAATCAATTCGGGCTGCACCACTGCTGAGTTCGATAACAGTTACTGCAGTGTTCTTCCTTCTCTCTCTCTCTCTCTCTCTCTCTCTCTCTATCTCACTATATATATATACATATACATAAATAAATATATATCTATATATATACACACCTGTGTGTATGTTTGTTTGTATATATATACACGTGTATTGTGTGTGAAAGAGTATTTCCTTAATTCGTGTTTTTTTTTTTTTTTTTTTTTAATTTCTTGATCACTGCATGAAGTACCTGAATAATCTTTGTTCAGATACAGACTTAAAAAAAGTATAAGCTTTCGCAATGCATAAAAAACTGACTCAACCAAGAGATATTTGTCTTTGCACATTATCTTGTGTGTTCTTAAAATAATGTGGTAAGTCGGATTTTTATATTATATATCACTTTATGCTAAAATAATCATAACATTGAATCAGAAGTGTAAGAGAAGAGAAGGTATTTTTGCCTTAACTTCGCCAAGAAAATGAAAGACGAAATGAAAATACAAAATAAAATAAAAAATAATAACTAAACTTTTAAATACGGCACTGTTATACTATAATTTTCATACCTGATAAAAGCTCACTGTCATAGCATAGAATACGTATTTTACATATTCTATGGTGAATTTGATTTTCATGTGACGCTGTCTTCGAATTGACGAAAGATAATATCACAGTGTAAATTTATTCCTCTCAGTGATTATGATCAGATTATAGTAGCTTGCTTGTAGGATATGGCACTATATTAAATCAGCCAGCAATGGCAGATTAATGAAAATACTAATTAATTACCAACATTTCTTTCTGAACATGGCGTTTAGTTCCTGAACGTTACCTTCCCTATCTAACAATCTGAAAGTTCGTTATATAAAAATAAACACCTAATTATTGACAACAATTTCAGCGGGATATTTCACTATGAAATTGTGAACTATGGTTTTGTAAAATTCAGCGCACTGCTAAAAAATGTTACTGAGATTAAAGATGACAGCACATGAATGTTTCAAACCTATGTGTTAGTATATGTATACTTTGAGCGAGCTCTGCGTTGTAAGTTATCGCAGATTCTGACCTCGGTAAGACGAGATTCTTGCTTGCTATTTACATAACAAGTTTACCGCCACGACACTTCACAGCTGAAAGTGTGGCATTTTCAGTACAACCCGTGAGAGCAATTTGTCTTGCCACGCCCCCTGATAATGAATTCGGGAACTCCCTATTTGCGATTTAAATACGTTATAGTGAGTTGCGGTTATTACTTTCTTTGACGAAACCCTGAGGTGGCTACGTCGTATAATGTAACAGCAGCAGATTTCTTTCCCTTACCTGACCACTCTTTACACTCCAATGCAACGCACGTAACCGTTTTCGTTCAAACCTGCTCAATCAACTGTATCAATATTATACTAGGCGCTTACGAAAATCGTACTCTATCTACTCAACAGAACAGACATTACTAGTTCGAAATTGTAATGTTATGTACGTATATAAAAGGGTATTCTGCACTGTTCTAACCTGGTCTTATAATACTAGTCGTTCGACGACTGAAATATTCCGATTGTGCAGATCTTGCCGCTCATACTACTGTTCGAGCTTATGTGTGGTCGGCAAATCCGTTTAAACATCTAACGACTGGGTAGATATGATCAAGTGACCACTACTGCCGAGTAGATTATACTTACTACGTTTTCGTAAACGCTGACTGAGAGTTGTTTGTGTTGAGTAAAAATAACGCTTTGTTCGCGGAAAACTGGCTTAAATCTTCGACTTCAAGGAAGTCCCAACATGTCATCTCCTGCACACTCCGACCTTCAGGGACGAAACTTTTTGCTGCACATTACATTGGTGGATGGGGATGACGTTTTTTCATCCCGGGGGCTGGTTTGAACCTCAGGGGAACACCTTAGGCGCGACTAGGCTAGGATGACTCTGCGCCATTGCCATCCGCGGTATGGGGGTGAAGAGACAACGTAACACCCAGTCACGAACCCGGGTAGGTAACTGTATTTCCTCCTCGACCGGGAATCGAACGCAGGAGCCTCGACCCAAGGACCAGGACTTAGACAAGTGGTTGGACTGCAGTAAATTTACGAACATACACTTCAAACTATGTAAACAAGGAAGAGTTTCATTATCCGTGACCGAATTGCTAATTTAATTAAAGTGTATGCGGGAGATAAGTGTAACATTTTCTCAAATGAATTCCAGAAATTTACCGGATCTATAATCATTATAAAAGAACAGGAGAGTGAAAATATGACTTGTACTTACATTGCTGATTTGAACTGTCAGTAATTGCCTAGAGTCTAGCGGTATTTTGTATCAAATTTTTATTTTTGTGCAAACAATTTTTAGTTATTTTACAACCTCCTCGCAAAAATAATTTTATATTCAATTTCACGTACCGCACGACATTACTACTATCCAACGTCTTAATTACCTTAAGAAATGACCACGTTACTTTGCTTTTTGTAAATGCCGTAAAAATATTCTCTAAGTACATTTAATTTAAAAAAATTAATTTAAAAACTTAAAATAGCCTATACGTTATATTTATGCGAAAAACAATATCCGAAAATCATAGCCTGACACTTTATATTTTAACGATATTAAGTCACAAAATTCAGCTTTTGTCTGCGTCTGTTAACATCTTTAAGATAATGTTTGCAGCTCACAAGACGTCTTGAAAGTTGCAAAAAATATTAATCTGAAATGTGGTTTATTTTTACTATTACTATTTGCCTGTAAAAGTTCAAAACTACTTCTTGAAGAAAAAAAAACTTGTGCTGTAAATACCCTTCAACGCATGCGCGCAGAGTTAGAATTTTTTTTTTAATCCGCGAACTTTGGTGAGAATCAAACCTTGCAACGTTTGAAGTTAACGTTGTAACTTGTTTAATTGAAATGACAAAACAGAGATAATAAACTTTAAATAAAAGTGGAAGTAAAAGAGACACGCACACATAAAACACATCCATTTTACTGATATCTGCCTTGTACATAAAGCTACATCGATAGTATTAACGAAGCTCATTTTATAATGTTCGTTAAGGCTTTGTAGGCAATTGTGACATCTATCAATGGATGCGGTACTAAATCACATTATTCACGCAGAAGTGAACAATGACTTTACCTTAAATTCTTCTTAGTGCTCTCCGATGCAATAATTTCACTTCCCAGTCGTACATTGTCCTCAAACTATTTCACTGCGGAATCCCAGGCCTTCATTCGCTCATCGTTATCCGAGTATATTGGTAAGTACCCGTGTATCATGCTGTGTACAAATCCAAAACAACGTGACTATTCACTTGATTTCGGTCCCTGCATTATCCATAATTTGTCTCGCCCCCTTCGTGTAAAATATGCAATTTATAACTCGGACACTCTTACGTTAAATAACGACTTTAAGGGGGCAGTTCACCGAAAATTTTTATTGTTTGAATAATTCTTTTATTTGTACGATATAGGGTTTATTTTGTAGACATACGTTGTAACTATTTTTACTGTAGTGACAATTTTTCAGCTGCCATGTTTTTTATAATGTCTTTTCAAAGTACAAAATTGCATAAAATGATTAAATGCTAACAAGGAAAACCAACTGTCTTACTGAACTGAAATAATTTACACTGAATAAGAATGTTGTAGGCTACAAGGTCTCTTTTACAAAAAAAATCCTGTATTTTTTAAAAACTCTGGGATTTTATACATTTTATTTCAAATATCAACATTTCTTCAAAATACAAAAATTAATAATTTTTAATTTTTACATGGGATTCCTTGTAGCCTCCAACACAGTTATTCAGCGTGAGTTTAATAAGTCAGTTGGTTTTTCTTTCTAGCATAAAACCGTTTTATGCAATTTAGACTTTCACATCCCGTTACAAAAAACTATAAAAGCTAAAAAAAAATCATTACAGTGTACTTAGTCACAATATATGTCTACAAAACAAACCATACTTCGTACAAATATAAAAATTATTGAAACAATTTAAATTTTCGGTGATCCGTTCCCTTAAGAGGGCGTGGTATATAATTCAAAGCTAAAAGAATTAATCTATAACTGTAGGTTTCTTGAAGCCAATTTGAGTAAATTAAACAAAAGCAATCCCAGACAATAGTTTTAGTCAACGTTTTAAACAAAATTGTTTCAGTGTTACTAACTTCTGAGGCACAATTTCTGACGCCGGAATCTCGTGCATTTAACTGCGACGCAAGAGATCACGCTTAACGAATTAGTAATTTTGTATAAATATTTACTCATAAAGTTGGCAAAACCCATTATCTAGGATTGTCATTGAATATTTTTTTTCCATATTGGCTTCTAAAAATGCGTAGAAATCAATTGATGTTTGCAGCGTTGTGAAGAGATTTAGGCAAGTCAACATTTAAAACATGTAAATGTCATTCCGTTCTTCTGGTTCATGAAACACGAAATTCTGTAGGTTTTTGTATAATTGGTTTTACGTCTCGTCAACAGCGAGAACATTAGAGACGGTTACACACAACTTTACACAAGACCAGATACTAAAAAAGAAGTCGACCATGGCCTGGGGTTAAGGGCTTGTTCCTGAGTTTTTTTCATGACTGGTGACAATAACTCAAATAATTTTTAACCGAAAGATTTGGAATAATTTGAGTCAATGCGCAGTCACACGATGCACAATACTCTGGATGCGTTTTTAAAAATAATGTACCAATCGTAAGAAAACAAATATCTTGCTTAATTTTTTTTGCTGATTTCACGTCAAAATACGTGGTACTTTGGGTGATGAAGTAAAAAAAAAAAAAAAAAAAAAAAGGTTCAGTACATTTCTACTCAAATATTCAGCTACGAATTATAACATATATGTGTCCTAACTATGGAGCAAAATTTTGATATGAGTATTAGGTAGTAATTGCAAAACTTTTTTCGAATTCACTGCGATACTCGGTAACATACCCTTATGTTTGAGTCCTAGCTGGAATCCTGGATACTACACAACCAGCAGTACATGAAAACACCACATCAGGTTCCTAAATTTATATCTTGAGACGAAATTGTCCGATTTAAAAAAATTCAAGTTTAAATGAAAGATGAAGCCCTAGCAATGAACCTTGAAAAATGTTATTTGCATACTAAGGCAATAATATGTAAATTTTTAGTAAAACTTTTGAAAACTGTTTTTTAATTTGGTTCATTTCAATAGTAGCCCTATGAATTTTTATTTCTTAACTAAAATTTCTCAAACTAATTTAGTTTGCCAGAGAAATTAATGGCTACCTATTTGTAGCGTTGTTATAAGTTTAGTTACAATCAAGCGGCTGAAACTTCATTACTTATTTTTTGAATCGGAAATTGCATTTTAAATAAAAACATCATATTTTGATTAAAAGTTTTGCCGCTTACAAAATGAAAAGCTTGTAAACCCTAGACACTAAAATTAATTTTAACGATCTAACTTTAATAGTTTTCTATAAAAAAACTCGAACTACGAAAATAATCGTAAATTTGGTCTAGGATGTGCTGATTTTGGTGTATAGTGGCATTCGCATGTAAAACCGAAATTTGAATAGTCGCACCCGGGTACTACGGATGCGAGTTCTTTGTGCTACCATTGCAAATTGCTGTAGTCTTTCTCGTGTAAGAATTCCACTTTTTGACTGTTATGTTCACATTCCGTTTTACTGCTGTTGCCATGCAGTAAGCAGTGCTTTTATCTGCCAGTGCGATTATTGCACACGCTCACTCCGCTGATTCACGAACTGTACAGTACAATAAAATGAGATTTATTTTTCTGTATAAATTTGTACACGTTACAGTCTTTAGAACTATAAAAAAAATTATTTTTTATGTAGGATAGGCTATTGAAACAACAGTAGTGATTTTGCTTCTGGCGCCAGTTTCTGTCCAAGAACTGAAAAAAATTTGTCATCATCATGCTGCATATTCACTCTATCACAGTAGCATATAAGTCACAAGTAAAGTATATCTGCCCTTCACCGCCTACTAAGATGAAGTCACGAGAAGTTGAGCTGGATAAAGTGTTTATGACGTAACCGTAGGAAGGCGAAACGCCAACATTTGTTACGGCTGTTACAACACGTGCTGTTTCCCAATGGACGAGGAATCGTTATCTTTACAGGCGTTCGCATGTCAATCGCCTAGAGAAAACTGCATGCAGCATGACACACAGTATAAATCTGCAGGCTGGGTTCTTCTTGTCATCGAGCTGTGTGGCCAAATGTGAAGACTAGCTTATTAAGGTACCCGCCTGTCTAGACCTCCGAGCGGTGTGCAGAGCTTCGACCGACCCAAATTTATTCGAAATATACTCATCATACGTTAGTGATAATTGTTTATATGGGAAGACCATTCAAAGAAAGTTACGATCGTATATAAACTTTTCAGGTCCTCCATCAATTTCTAAAGATTTTTTGGCCGCTGTCGAAATTTAGGCTTGATATGATAATCTAGTTTCATAATATTTGAAAAGATATAGGCGGGTACGTTGCTCCTTTATCTCAAATATTATAACGTCGTAAAATGATATTAGTCACCTCTGGATGTCTCATAGAGGCTATTTGTCAGCGAGAAGACAGCACGCCAGTTCAATGACTTGCCCCTAGAGGCTAGGGAGAGGCGTGATGTGCGTGTTGCTTCGCCCTTATAGTTTTCACACTTCTAGACCTCGAACGAGCAAAATAAGTCCAATCAGGTGGCTACCTTAGGGCTGTCTGCGTGGAGACATAGAAGTGAAGCAGCGATAAGAGCTACTCAGGCGCATACGCCTAATGTCACATCACCCTTATTGGCAAGGCGGTGAACTGGCGCGCAGTGTTTCAGTTGTACCACTGGAACTACTGACCTTTGAACGGGGACCCTAATATTTTACTGGTGGAAAGTCTGCAACAAAATAAGTTTCGTATCAATATGAACAGTACATTGGTGATACAGCTGTGGGGAAATTGCATTTTTAGCTTACTTGAAGAGATCGGAAATATTGATATTACAATAAACGTGATATTTTGAAATCCTTAAAATCTCTCTCTAAAATGTGTTTTCTTTTCTTATATAGATACACTGTGAACCCTTAATAGCCTAAACGCATATTTTTAATCCACTGTAACGCAATTCAACGGCCATGTAGACGGGCAGTTTGAAGCATTTAAAACACAGCAACTTTCTTTACTAACTTGTTCTGCACACAGATCATGCCATATTTATCCTCCTCTCTCCCAGAACGACTTAAATTTTTTTAATAGAAGTGAGGACAAACGTGATTAAGACGTCATAAATGCAAAAGTTTCAGACTTCAAACAAACATGATATTAAATGCATGGTAAGGTAGGAATTTATGTTACCATGATATGCAGGTTGTCAAATACACACGAAATTCTGCACTTAACTTACAGTTACTGTAATATCTAACATATCACTAAACCTTCAACGTCTCTTTGAGGACAGTAAATTGTAAAAACTAACAGAATGTTATAATGGTAAAAATTTGATGTATGACTGGAGACCCAATAACTTAACCTATACAGAGGATTTTCGGGAATGAATGGTAGAAACCTGAATGGGTGGTAGATAACACACAACTAAGCATTAATTGGCAGTGATTTTGTGTCTGAAAATGGCAACCGCACGCTCCTAAGTAACACATTTATACGACACTTTATTTTTGTATATTTAAAGTTTTTTTTATTTCAAAGTACGCCAATTAGCATTCATACACTGTCAAAAAATATTCTTGTAGTGATACACTATTCCGGACCTGTAAATAATTATCCTGGCTAAAGGTGTTCATACCGTTACGAGGAGTCGCTGGTAAAGTTTCGTCTGTAAAATGAGTGTTTGCGTTATACTCCCGTATCTCCATAAATAACTATTCTGAAAAAAAAATATTTTTAAGGATAGGTAAAAAAACTAACTATAGACACCACGATTGACTTGAGTCTTATAGAATGTCTTCGAAGATGGAGAAGGGGACAGTAAAAATCATTAAATTGGCATTTTTACGGTTTCGGCACTAGTTCTTATTAAGGTTAAGGAGAAATGTACTAGCATACGTAGTTAAAAATTTTCGACTTTCGACCAGTGCAATAATCTGACAGTATTGCAGACATAACTTGCGACATATTGGACTACGAGCGCCTACAGGATCTTAAAGCGCCCTGTCTGTAAGGCCGACTCTAGCTTATCCACAACTTGTCTAATCACCTTTATGGGCAAGGCGCTCAACTGGCGTCTGTCTTCCCCTTGAGGAATACTCAGTCGTTTACTCTGTCTTATAACTCCCGCGAATTCGTTTGCATAGAGCTAACACAGTTCTACATTTCGGAAAAAAAATATATATATATATATTTTTTTTTAACAGAGCGTAGTCGACTAAAAAAACCTTTGAAATTATTTATAAGAGCGAGTATACACTGGCGAGCCGAGCAGTTCGTGAATCGCTCGTGAGCCGCTCGCGACGTGTTCGAGTTAAAATTAGTTTCAACGAACCTCCAGGGATCCACTGGCCAGCCGAACCAACAAGGAGCCTACAACGAGCGGATGATGGTCTACTGAGAGAATGGAACTTTTGCGAGCACTGTCTAAACACATGAACAAGCAGTGAGCACGTCCAGACTAGCGCTGCGAATCTCTTTGTGTTCGTCGAAATAACCGACTTCCTTCGGATCGTCACGAGCGGTTCGTTCGGCGCTCGTGTTTCGCTCGTGACAGCGAACAAACTGGCGAGCATACTGCTCACGAGCGGTTCGTAGAACGCTCGTATTTCGCTCGGGATAGCGTACAATCTGGCGAGCATACTGCTCACGAACGGTTCGTAGGGCGCTCGTATTTCGCTCGGGATAGCGTACAAACCGGCGGGCATACTGCTCACGAGCGGTTCGTAGGGCGCTCGTATTTCGCTCGGGATAGCGTACAAAC
>PNEQ01012293.1:0-47364 GCA_003012365.1 Medauroidea extradentata
GTTTTCTGGGTCCGAGGCACATATTGTGTCCACTCGACGTCGCGGGGGCGGCGTCGAGGCGCCGCTACCTCGTCGCGCACGTGGGCGGGTGCGTTCCAATATGCACAAGCAGCCAGGCCGCCTCGGACCGTTCCGTTTGGGGCTTGATGCGCACGACGGGCTCAGATCAGGGGAGGTCAGGGACGACCCGCGTCAACTTCAGGGGGACACACGCCCCGAAACACACACACACCACGGGGACACCGCCCCAAAACACATACAGCAGCAAAATCTACCGAGTCCCATACCTCGGTAGTATGCACACAATATCTATCACCCTAACACAGTTTCAATGCAGGCACACACAGTGCATGAAAATTACTCAATCCAAATATTATAAATGATCTGCTATAAATTTACATTCTCTGCAAATGTCTAACCTTGAAAATTACACGCCAGCAATTATTAATCAACCAAAAACGAACAAAACTCAAAATATTTAAATGTCTGCCCCTTTTTCTCTCACACTGAATAATAATATATTTACTTTAATTTACTTATTGGAATCCCGAACGCGAAAGTTTCTTTAAATACCAGGCAAAAGGTGAAACAACAACAAACAACACAAGATGCGAACGAAACACTAGGACTTGGGCCATTATGCTACAGGACTTCAACTCAAGAAAAAAAATATAACAAATAACTAAACAGGCGCCGAAAATTAATCAATTACAAGTCCTGCAGCATAACAACCCATTCCACATTTACAATAACGAATAACAAGACTGACACTTACATTTCACTGGAAGCCGACTGAACCCCGATACTACAAATACACGGGTATAAATACAAGAAGTGAGAATGAATATTATCACTGGAAATAGTCCGCCCAACATGGCGGAGCAACTACGACCTTTAAATTACAATATATCAATTATTACTATGAAACCTATAAATACATAATGAAAACACAATACAAACATTTCACGTCTCGCTTAGAACAATATTAATTATATAAACAATTCCTTTCAGAAATTCACAATATTACGGGAAAATTATATTAACACAGTCCTCGGGAAAATTTCTTGAGGTTCCGCTGTTGTCGCTCGATAGCGCTAGTGTAGCACGAGGCTAGCTGCACTGCCTGTACCTGTGTCTCTGTTTAGTCTGGATCACATCTATTCTATGGAGGCGAAACATCGTGTTTACATACTGCGTCGTAAAATGTTCCGAACTAATACAAGTGGATTGCTGGAGCACAAGGTACGTAAGTGTTTCTATTGACGTAAAAATGTTGAAAACTTAGCTGCGGAGAATATACAGATGTAAAATGAAGTCAATATATTAGTAGCTGGAAATTCGAAGTGTCCAAAATTCTCGGGCGACGTAAGAACTTGCCGGTCAAACCGACAAGTTCGGTTCAGGGTGTTACGGGACGAATCATACCATGAGGTGGCAGCACAGTTCCGTGATGCAGTGTAATGGATACAGGATGAACTGGACATTTTTCGCAGCCACTAACCGCTTAAGAGAACAGATGTGACACAGAACAACATCCTGTTGACACAGTCTGAACCTATATATACACCACTCCACAGCTGTCAACTGCATCAATGTCGTATCATCAAGGATCAGATCAATGAAACGCTAGCGGAAGAAGTTATTGAGCCGACGCATAGCCACTACAATTCGGCCATAACTCTCGCGCCAAAGATAGACGGGACATGGAGTTTTTGTGTGGATTACCGTCCAATTAACTCCATAACATGAAGTGAACCACCACCTCATATACAGGCAAAGGGAGAATTGGGAGCCCTTGGCGGAGCCAAAATGCTAGCTTCACTTGACCTACACAGCAGATACTGACAGATGTCGGTAGCTCCTAAAGACCGACCTATAACAGCATTTACATCCCCAGACGGGTGATTTTTCCAATTTTGTGCAGTACAATTCTGGCTGAAATGTGCGCCATCTAATTTCAAGCACTCATGGTGAATGTCTTGTTAAGCTTCATCGGTGAGTTCGCCATTGCTTACCTTGAAGATATGGTGATCTGGTCTGAAACATGGGAGGAACACATACACCATTTGTCACTGTTACTCGAGAGGCTAGCCACAAACTGATTGACATGCGTGAACCGGAAGTGACTCATAGGAAAGGCGGACATTAAATTTTTAGGACATCTTGTAGATGAAGAGAGCAACAAACCAACACCCAAACAAATTGAGCACATTCAAAAACAAGAGGCCCCACGCACACGGAAACAAATTTGTAAATTTTTCGGCTTAATTAATTGGCTCAGAGTCTTCATCAAAGATTTCGCCATACTACAGCACCACTCACGGACCTCCTATCACCCTCCAAACCTTTCCAATAGAGACCTGAAAATCAACAATGCTTCGAAGAAGTAAAAATGAGATTCGCAGAATGTCTGAAGCAAGCCTGACATGACTCTTGCAGACTCTTGTATCTTCAGACAGATACAAGCGAACTAGGAGTTTGAAGTGGTATTATACCAGTATGGCAACGACGACGAGAAACACATCATCGACTTCAGTAGTGTAAAGTTTGGAACAGCAGAGCGTCGATACGATATAAACGAACGAAAGTTCCTCATGGTCGTTTGGGCCATCAAGAGATATCGCCTATTCCTAGAGTACCAGAAATTCACCTTAAGGACAGACAACCCCTGCTTAGTATAGTTGCATTCGATGAGAGAGGTGCGAAGCAAACTGACCCGTTGGGCACTGTTCCTACAATACAGCGATTTTTAAGTTCAGCATGTGACTGGAGCAGAAAACGAGCTTGTAGACACATTGTTCTGAGCCATCCCTAGATGCCATCGCTGTATATGAAAAGGAATGGAATGAAATCATGCCACTCACAGTGCATAATGAAACAGATAGCACAGGTGAGTCACCCATGTGCTACAATGTGGCAGCGCAAGGCGAACTGACGATGAAAGAATTGAATAACTGAGTAATAGATGCACAGCAACAATGCCCTGTAGTGCGAGAAATGGTGAAGAAGTGCAACCAAGGAGAAGTCCCGCATTGGTGTGTCGTAGACAGCATTCTGATGATTGAATGCCAAAAGTCCAATCCAAACTGAAAGCTCTCCATACCAGAGGCAGAGCTTATGATAGTCCTGCAGTTTGCCTAGGAGAGTTCCTGGCCACCACATATAGCTAAATGCCATGGAATGTAGCATCTCCAACATGACCCTCCTCTTTGCTGCTGGGATCACCACTCTGTTGCCCCACAGAATGCATTCCCTATACAGCGACAGCTCCTCCCTTCGATTCCAAAATGGCCTTAGGTCCTCTGCAGTGTGGTTACCATTCCACCCTGCCACTATCTGACATTTTACCTCTTCCAAAACAGTGTCTTTCGCTATAAGGCTAGCAATAGTTCCTGCATACACTGGTGGGGTAGGCATGGCTTCCAACATTAGTACATCTCCTACTGCTGGTACCTTCCTGTTTCACTGGCACATGGGTAATCTGCTCAGAGCATCAGCATGGCCTATCTGTGCTCCAGGTTTGTACATAATTTGGTAGTCAAACATTGACAGCCCCAGACTCCATCGCAACAGCCTAGGAGGCATCATGTCCGGAAACTGTCTGGTAAGTTCCAGTAGACGCACTAGTTGCTTATGGTTGGTCACGATAACGAACAGTCTGGCTGTGACATATTAGCGAAACTTTGTCACCCCAAAGAAAGGCCCTGGCATGTTCTGGTGTCCACTCCGAATGTCTTACTTTGCCCAAAAGTCTATGCAGTGGCTCCAAAACACTTGCCTTATCTTCCAAAAATCTTTCGTAGAAATTCAGCATGCCGAGGAATGACTGGAGTTTTTTCTTGCACATTGGTGCTGGGCCTTTCTGTATTGCTTCTGCTTTCTCCTCTTTTGGGTGGATGCCTTGCTTATCAGTTCTATATCCCAGGAACACCACGGACTCTGCCGAAAAGATGTATTTTGATTTTTTCACCTTTAACCCTGCTCTGTCTATTATCTCCAGCACCCGATGCACTCGCACCCAATGCTCCCGTTCATCGCTACCTGTTACCAAGATGTCATCAAGCAACACCACCACTCCTGGCACACCTGTCAACAATGTCTCCATTAAATATTGGAACACAGCTGGACAACTTCTGAGACCAAATGGCAACCTCTTCACTCTAATCAACCCTTTCATTGTGAATACCGTAAGTATATTGCTTGTGGCCTCATCAACTGACACCTGTAAATATGCATCTTTAAGGTCCAACTTCATGAAAAGTGTTACTCCTGCTAAGGATGCAAATGCTTCGTTTGTAATAGGTAATGGATGTATATTGGTGTCGCAAATCTTATTCACAGTGCATTTATAATCACCGCACAGCCTCACGTATCCATCTCCCTTACGAATAGGGACAATTGGTGTCTCTCATGCTGAGAACTCCAACGGTTCGTACACTCCTTGGCTCACCAAGCGGTCGATCTCTGCGCCAACCATGTCTCGTAGTGCAGATGACATCCCCCTAGTATTGTGGAAAATTTGGGTAGGCTCCTGGTTCCAACTCCACAGACACTAACAGGCCCACATATTGGCCCAGCTCAGTATAATCGAAGATGTGTGGATGTTGATGTATCACTTTAGAAACTTCATGCATTCATAAAGCATAGTACTAAATACGTCCTCTACTGTGATCCCCGATGGATCCAGCCAATTTCTGCCTAATAGGCTTGACCCTTCCCCATCCGCTACCAGCAGCTGAAATCTGTTCTGAGCCGACCTAGTTCTCACTGACACTTCTAGCGCTCCTTTCACAATTAGTTGCTCCTGTGACCATGTATGTAACACCACATTCGCTCCTCGTAATGTGAGCTCCTCCAGCCATAGCTGTTTGTAAGTCTCATAGCTTATAATGGTAAGACCCGCACCATACTATGTTCTTCCCGTCCAGCCACACATCCATAAACATTGGTGGCTTGCTTCTCAGTGGATGTTCTGCTGTCTTGTACAGAATGTATACCGCAGAGTCATCTTCTTCCAATCCTGGTGTAGACCTGCTGGTCATCCTATGGTTTCCCGACCTGTCCTGTTTTTAGGCCTAGTTTACTTTACCTCAATCCTTTCCCCTGCATAGGCCTTTCCACCCATCCGCCCCTGTCGTTTGTTTCCCCTATGCAGGCTCGTTCCAAGTGGCCCACCTTTGAACAAAAATGTGCCTACACACCTCTAGGCTGTGCTCCCCATTACACCTCCAGCAGGGCTTCTTTTCTTCTTTGGCTGGTGCTCTATTTCCCTGAATGTTCCCAGTTGTGTCATCCTTGATTCTCTGCCTAAACCCCACCTTTTTCACCGCACCTGATGTGGCTTCTACCCTATCTTTCAGGTCACACATATTTCTGTTGGTCATTTCTGCTGTTATTGCCATATCCACAGTCATCTGGAACGTTAATTTTTCCTTCGTCAGAAGAGAATGCTGTAGGTTCGTATCCCGCACACCACAAACCACCCAGTCCCGCAACATCCTGTCTAGATCCATGAAATTGCAATGTATGCTCAGTCTCCTCAAATCTGCACTATGCTCCACTATTGATTCTCTCTAATGCTGGTCCAGCTTATGGAACTTGAAAGTTTCCAATATCTTACTGGGGTTAAAATGTCCATTATTTCTACATCTGTAGTTGACTAGGGTGCCAATTATGATGCTACTAGGTTATAAAGTTCTGCCCCACAAATCGTAAAAAAAATTGCTCGCTTCTCCTCGTTTTCTTTAACTTTACTTGTCAAAAAATGATATTGAAGGCGTTCCGAATGTCTTTCACATGTCTCTCCCGAAACAAATTCTCCGAACGATGTAAACAACGCCATTGTATAGCGTTCCCGCTGTTTTTACACACGCAAGTCCATCTAGTTACAACTCGTCACCACTGCTAAGTATTACTTGCAACACTCACCGATCCGACTGTCCAGATTGGATTTCATGATGTCCCGATAAGTGTGTCGTAGTCCATGTCCTTACCAGATATTAGTACAATACTTTAAGCATGGCTTAGAGCTCAGATTGTTCACGAGGCCTTCCTAGTCCGCCATGTCTCGCACTGCCACTGATGCACTCGTGCCAACCTTCCATCCTTAACCTAACATGTTCCGACCTAACGTATTTACCTAATATATATAAGACTGTATTTACCACCTACATTTGCATACATAACACAACCCTTCTGTACACACTGTACATTTTAGGTACATTCGCAAGCCGATGCACGAACAGAAGTTATTTTTCTCGTGAATGTCGTGTTAACACTTAATCTCAACTAAGATATCTCAATTTGCTTACTGTGCAATGCAAGCGAAAAATTCTCAGATTTTACTCAAGTATTTAGTTTCACCTTTACCTCAAGATTTTCATCACACGAATCTACAATCGACCCTCCGTCTCCTAACTCCACTATCGAGTGTTCACGAATCAACTTAAAGGATTCCGCTACCAAAATCATTCCGACACCCTCAAGAATTGGGCTTCAGTGTTGTGGTGTCTTATCTGGAGGGATGAGGTCCACAGAGTAGTGTTTCACCATAGTCCTACTGTGACACATTACTGTGTTGTGTCAGCGAGAGGAGGAAGGAGTACAGGTTGTTGTAATGGTATTGTGACTTATCGAGAAAGGTAACAAAAGATTGGCATGTGACGAGCATGCATGTACTGACTCAGTGAAAGGGAGAGAGTATGAGGGGAATTAGTGCAGAGTTGGCATGGTGAATCATCGAGAAGGGGAAGGAGTACAGGATGATCTATTGATGATGAGCAAGAAGGGAATAGTTGGTGTTTGTCTGCCAGTTATATAATGTGTGAATGTAAGAAGTAGTGTGGGAAGCGAGTGTGCCAATGGAGCTCGTCCAGGGAAGACATGTGTCTTGTGTTGGTAATATTTTTAAATAAACAATATTATACGAAATTTTTTATTTAGTTGTATATAATAATATGAAAGGTGTTTTGACGGAATATGGAATTAAAAGAGGCAGGAGACTAGGAGTAATGGAGGAATCACTGGTGGAATGTCAAATAAAAATTTTTTTGGAAGACTCAGAGGAAATCCCAGGATTGAAACCAAAACATGATGATGGCCTGTGTGTTTGTAAACAATGGATGTAGATATTATAGACAAAATGGCTATCAAAACCAGATGGCAAATTGACATTATTTTAATTTTTTTTTGTTAAAACAAATTTGTAATGTTTCAATTTTTTCGAATTTTATACAGATTTTTTTTGTAATTTTTTTTAATTCAGAGGTTTTTAGAAATGTTTTAAAATATTTGTCAAGGTGACATAATTCAAGATGGGGAAATGTTTTTCGAATACAAGATGGCAGCAGGTGTCAGGTTACAGGATGACAGTTGGTATCGGGTTACTTTATTATGGTGGCAGTCAGGTTACAAGATGGCAGATGTCCCAAGCACACCCGAATACGATTAGCATTTTTCATTTCTGTATCCAATCACACATCCCATTGTGTGAAATGGAACCAAACATATCCACCCACATGTATTAAGGAATTTTGAAACCAGAACCAACCATAAGCATTATCTCAGCCTATTCATGCCACATAAACTGACATGTAATGTCATCGCCCCTTGTATGCTATGCTTAAAATAATGCTTGATGGGTAAAATTGTGTGCTGTGCTATAAACCCGACTCTTTCATTCCTAATTCTGATGGATTCAGTCGCTTACTGTGGACGTTTTTAGACTAGGAATTTCCATCCTAGCAAGACATTTTGTTAATGGAATCCTTTAAGTAACGTCCTTTTAGGCTGGTCAAATAAAAATCATGACACAGACAAGCTTTGTCTTATCATGCATGCAGAGCTGGTTGTGGAAATACTAGCCACCTGTAAAATTGGACGAGATTTACCTGCAATTTCGCAGACGATAGCATGAACTGTCGACATACCTTGGCTGTGTGTTGTGGGGGACCCAAGTATTGCGAAGAGTGACACTATAATGAGGAAGGCAATAACACCGGAAGAACTACTAGCAATTGACACTACTTATTTAAGCAACTCACCGATTTAATATTTATTTTTTCCTTTTCCAGTCAATTCCTTAAAAGTTTGTGTAGAAAACTGTACAGACATTTTCCCATGTTTTCGTCTTCTCGATTTTATCGTCGTATTCGTCGCTTCTGTAATTCCAAATTGCAGGTTCTTCTTGGATCTCCGCTAAAAAACTATCAGTATCAAAATGCTCTATAATTTTCCACAATATGGCACTGCCCGCTCACATGCCACACGTACTTAATGACAAGAAGGAATGGTATGTGTTAGCTGCCTCCCCCTAGAAACCCCCGCAGCTGACCCCCATCACTCAAACGAGGTTGGCAAGTCATCACGCGCAAGGAGGGAAATCGACGGCCAACAAGTCGCCCCCAAATCACTCGTGTGTAAAGGAAAACACCATGGTCCGTCTGTCGTCAGTGGACGGGATCGGCGACAGCTGGCGACTAGTCGTCGGTCTGTCGCTGGAAAAACGCTCCTGTGAAAAGAGTACGGCGACTCCCATTGGAGCCAGTGCTGAATGCGGGTCAGCGACAGTCGTCGTCTAGCCGTCGGTATTTGGTTGCCCAACCCGGCGACGAAAAGTCGCTCGTGTGTAAGGGGCCTTACTATAGTTGCTTCATTGCTCGTACGGTTGGCAGCGAAGTTACGCAATATAAATCCAATTATTTTCTTATTTGAATACAACAATATTGAAACAAAAGCAACCGAAATTGACATTGTATTTTACATTATTAATAATTTTTTTTAAATGAACTGTACGGGTTTACGCTAACTGTACAATTTATCTTACATGCGGAACCATCAAGTGATATGTCTAGAGACGTTTCGTGCGGAAAGATACGAATTGACTGAACACATAACTTTAGCAGGGCTTTTTTCAGTGTTCACTTTATCCCGAACCACCTATACAAGGAATTACATGCAAATATTCGCTAAAAACATTACAAACAATAATGTAACTGCTGTTAATTTTGACTTATATGCAGTAACAGCTAGTGATTTATTTCAAAGGTTAAATATTTAGTGCTCATTTTATTCCGAACAACCAGTACAACTTTGTACTGCAATCTAAGTGTAAGACACTTAATAGACTATCGTTGGAACAACATGTAACTTAAGGTGCGGGTCGGTGAATTCGGATTGTCCTTATTCATCCAGATTCCTCAGAAGAGAATACGGACATTGACTACTGAGGATAAGATGAATTTGAATATGCATAAGAGCAAGTGGTAAGGTTTACGAGAAAGAGAGTGACCCCTTAAGCGGATTTTACAAATGTGAGACACTGCGACAGTGACAGTGCGGCAAAACGTGGCTAGCCTATCAGAGGAGAGCAAGCAGACGACAGCGATGCGAAGGGCAGCGATAGGACATGCTCTGTCGTAGCTGCGAAATTCGCATGCGAACAGGAACGACAAAGAAGAAAAATAAAACAGCATCACATTTGTAAATAAACAATGAAAGAAATGAGAATGTGAGAATTTAATAATATAATATGTTATTTAACCAGTCGAAAACATTTACAGTACGACCTCAACATGTGTAACCAACATTATTAACTTGGTGTTTGTGCCAATTACTGTATGCGGATAATTTTATCCCAGATTTCAAGTTGAAGAAAGCAATCAGAAGAGCTGTTAATTGAAGTTCGGAAGCGGGAATCTCTTTATAACTCTCAACACAATTTTTACAGCAACCAATTGGAGAAATCGCCAGCAATCAGGATTCATTCGTTCATTTTTGTAACTATTTCTAACAAAAGATGGCACTGAAAGTAACGAAACCCATCGTCGCTGTCGCAATATTGTAAAATCGATCGACGAAAAGTACTGTGCGATGTTCGCTGGCCGTCGCATCGTTGGACCTCGCTGGCGCAGTGTCGCACAATTGTAAAATCCACTTTAATCACATGCTTCCTTGCAAACCTCACACTTCGTCTTATGCACATTTATCATCATCATTTCTTAATAGTCCATGCCCGAATCCTGTCAATGTTCACCTGCAAGTTATTCCCACAGCCCATTTCTGTGTACAGTATTTGTCAACAATTCCCAAACCTTTATCATTCGCCATGAAAGCAAATAATGAACCAACACACTTCACTGTGCACCTCTGCGTCCTGCGATATAACCTCTCCTTCCTTCTATAGACTCCCCAGTCCCCATTTTTCACTTCTGTCTTCGACTCTTAGGGAAGTCCCCAACTCAGTCCGCTATCCACTTCTTATCAAGCAATCTGTCCAACGTCTTCACCAAAAATTATTATCAAAGTCTAGAGTGGTTTGGGGAATGATTGAGAAATCTCTAATAACCTGCCACCCGGTGGTCGCTCAATTTGGATTGTTACACATATTTTTGTTTCTATAGGAATTCCAAATTTTTTCTAGAGTAATAAATAGTTTTGAGAATATTGGCTACACTGCATACGTGTATTATGTAGATTTTATGGCTGTACGATACAAGCTTTCTTTTGTGCCATGTTATTGTTTTTTCGTAAAATGAAAACACTGTTGGGATCTGCAACTGTTTTACCTGTCCGGTAAGTTAAGAAAGAATTTCGTTTTGTGTACAGATGCATGTGACGTTTAAATTTACGATGTTTAGCAGGTAAGGTTAACGGCAACTTTTGGTTGAAATTTTAAATTAATGTGCTTGAAAAGGGTATTCAGAAGTCATTCTTGCTTGAATTCCCCATCCGGCTTGTTTCCTTTCGACGTTACACCGATGTTACAACTACAGTATTTGAGAATTTTGTAGTTCTAAATATGATCTTGTAATAAAATATGCCTGCTTACATAATTGGCGGATCTTGCAACCTAACATTTGCACCTAATCGGTGAATATAAACCATGTGCAACGCTCTGGTGGTGATTTCCACCCCTCCCCCTTCCTTTTTTCCCCTTAAATCCGTAACAATTTATCAACCATAGTTTGAGCAATATGTGAAGCTAAGTAAAGTATACCTAAATTATGATTGTGTTCTTTAATTGCAATGTAAATAAATGTAAAAGGGGGTTTACTTGATGTGTTCTGATTAATATTTTGGGTTATTTTGATTTTTGCTCTATTACTTGGTTTGATTCCCCCTCCTGATGAAGTTCTGCTTGTGCACCTGACTGTGAAACCATTGTATCATACACGAGATACCTACACCAAGTCACTGGAATTTTAATATTACATGTTACACATTGAATGTTGGTCATTGTCAAGAAAAGGGGGCGAATCCTTAAAAGCACTGGTCACTGAAAATAAATTATGTTCAGTCTTTCCAAAATGTGAATTTATTCTTGTTATCCACATTTCAATACTACCCCTTAATCATATAAAGTCTCTGTAGCGAGTAAGTTGGAGTTATGAAGACTAGAGAAAGTGGTGGGGTTAATCACAATTAAAAAAAAAAAAAATTGTAGCCTAAGTTACCATGTTTTACACATAAAGACAAAACAATTTGCGTACTTGGTCGATTTTAAGTGCCAAGATATAGGGGTGGAATTCTAGCACCACTTTTGGGAATAAATTGGCACATTTTGTAAAGTAGGCCTAATAAAAACACCATTCCTACAAGTTGCTCTGGTAAGTTCATATTTACGCAGTATTAGCATAACCTATTTTGCCACTTCTGTCCTATTTTGCATACCAATATATTGTAATGGATTTGACAAGTTGACAGATTTTTATGTTAATTCGAAAAGAACTTAAAACAAATCTATGAATATTCTTTACGTGCCAGAGAACCTTGAGATGTAGGTAATACCTACATGAAGTTTTGTCATTAGGCATATTTTAGCATTTGAATTGGTAGTGGATTCTGCAAATAGCATTTTAGTGCTTCTGTTTACAAGGGTGTTTGCGAACATGCTGCAAACAGGTTGAGGGTGTTTGCAAACATGCTGCAAACAGGTTGAGGGTGTTTGCAAACATGCTGCAAACAGGTTGAGGGTGTTTGCAAACATGCTGCAAACAGGTTGAGGGTGTTTGCAAACATGCTGCAAACAGGTTGAGGGTGTTTGCAAACATGCTGCAAACAGGTTGAGGGTGTTTGCAAACATGCTGCAAACAGGTTGAGGGTGTTTGCACGTTTTTGGCAACCTAGGCAGGATACGGTTACAGGGTTTGTTCACAGACTATTTACCTTTACCATTATTTCTAGTTTTGTCTTAAACAAACCTGATATCAAAAACTGTATTTAGGCACAATATTGAGGTGACTTTAGTTTTTTTAAAAGAAAATGCCACATTATTAATTTTTAATTTTATGCAACTGCATAATTCAATTTCCTTGACAATTTATTATATTGTAGGCCTAGGCCTACATGTAAAGTAAAATGTCGGCAGTCCATTTTCCAACAGACATATTCGTAAAGAAGTATTTTGCCTTATACAGGCCAATTATAGTCCTGATAAGGCATTAGTAACAACATAATTTCGTATCTTCATGATGGTAGCCATTTCTGTGCACTAAATTGTGGCATTTCAGCGATTTCATCTAGGCCTAAATGCAAACAGTCTTTGCCAATGCTTGTTAACAACTTGTGAATTCAACTACTAAAATATTCATACTGCTATTAAGGGTGTTCACGTGGCAAAAAATGCATAATTTAATTTTTGTACGACGTAGTCTTAGTTTTACAAACGTTACTTTTGACTATATTTTCCACTTACTTGAATTAAATAATTTACACTGAAATTAGATAGTATGGGTCATATGCTAAAAAATTTAAAATCACACAAAGCAATTCCTTTGTATTTTTAAAAAATAATGATAATTTTCTTCATGTATGGCCATTTTTTGAAAAATACAGAGACCTGGTTGTGTGGTTTTAAATAATTTAGCATATGGTCCATAACAACTAATTTCAGTGTTTATTATGTCATTCGAGTAAGTCAGTTGGTTTTTGTTATTAGCATGTTCCCATAACATGCAAATTTTGACTTTGACATGCCGCTATTGGAAGACTATGAGAGCTAAAAATTTCCACACGTGAGGATTGTAGTCACAAGTAATGTCTATAAATCTAACACTATGTTGTACGAATATAAAATTATACTCTTTTTGCCACGTGAACGTCCTCAACATGTTCATAATGTCTCCATTGTAAATCAGGACTTCTCAATTAAATGTACCTTCGGGCCACTTGCTTCAATTTTATAACTAGGCCCTTACCAAAAACACTCGGGAGGCCAAAAGTAAAAAAAAAAAATGCAGTCAATAGGCCTAGTTATAGGCATTGTACAGAATCATTTAATTGAGCGCTTCATTGTATGCAGGCCCAAAAGTCTGTTAATTGTATGGAAAATTTTACACTTTTAACATGTTACAGTAGTAGTTAAAGAATGGCATTAACTATGTACACTGTATAGATGTCCCATTAATGTTTAACATAATTTTAAAATGTTAATTTTTTTCTTGTAACGGATTCAATTCAATTCAATTTATTTTCGTCCAATTTGATCATACAGCAATTATGATATAGGACATGTCAAATTTTGCAATGTAACATTAACTTTTAACGGATGTAATGGGATAACATAAATTCCTACTTGAAAGAATGGTAAAAATGTATAAGACTTACCAACTTCTAGACGTTTAATAATGATCCATAATTCACAGTTCCAGCCCCGTGAAATAGGTAACATCACAGTACATAAACTAACAGGTTAAAACTTTTACGGTGATGTCATATACATTATTGTTAAAAAAAAAAAAAATTTTTTTTTCATACGTAAGTGTGTATCAAACAGATGTAGGCCTAATTTGTGATTCATCCAAGACTTGAAGAATGTAGGCTATTCAGCAAACATGATTATTTCATCACTTCTTGCATTTATCCTGAATGATTTCTTATTTGGTCTATAAATTTTCATGAAGCCAACATCAACTTCCCCATTTTCTTTCACGCCGCTATTTCACAAAAATATCACAATTAGTCCTCAGTTAAAGCTGCCGTGCTTAAAGCTATTTTGCTATTGCATCATTCATACTTTGTCTTATTGCGTATTGAATCCATTTATCTTGCAAACCACTACTGTACTACTTTTTCTACTTTAACCACTTACACCTCAATATAAATTACTGTATACCTCCAGGGAAAGCTGCTCATTAATTATCACAAAAGTTTTTTTAAGTTAAGAATTCATTTTTTAAACAAATGTGAGAACATCCTAATGTACTTAACCGGAACATCAAGAAACGTTCAGTAAGATTGTGATTTGGCTGCTCTGTTATTTTAACATCAGAAATACAATATTCAGCACAAAAATACTACAGCGTATATAGGTACTGAATCTTGAAATACAGTGGAACTCCTGAATTACACTTCTCAAGGGCACTAGTAAAAAATGGTGTAAAATGCAGGAAAATGTAATCTGAGGGAAGGGTATAGTGTAAAATCATTAAATGGGACAAAAAAAAACATATAAATGGCAGGAAAGTGTAGAATCAGGGGGTGTAATTCAGGGGTTCCACTGTATTAGTGATATTTTAATTGTGAACTTGCGTCTATGTAACGTACCAGGATCAGTGTTAAGGAAATTTCTCGTAAAAAAATTGTTTAAACCAAGCTATCTGTACAATGTGTTTTTAAAGATGCCAACAAACTGTAACAGGTGTTTGCAGAGGTGAAAATAGAATGTTAGATGCAGGGAACCCATGGTCCAGAGTACACTGGAAGTGCTGCAGACACATGGTAGGCCATAAATAGTGCTTCTCTGTGAAATCAAACATTTAATGATTGCCCTAAAAGGATGAGCACTAGACAATTTTTGCAAGAGACAGGTATTTTTCTAAATTTCCAGCCATTTAATTATGTTCAATCAAAAAGAGCTACATTTTAGTGTCACACACCCGTTCAACGTGATTGAGGTGCATTAAATGTACAAATCCTTCACTTTATTATTGCTTTCGGTAAACTTACCTACTTCGTAACCAGACAATTTTATCTGCCAAGCAAGTAGTTTCATGAATATTAAAAAAATTTTACATATTTTCTCAAATTTTGGGAGCATCTGCAGTGCTCCCTATGTGAGCTAGAACATGGGTTCCCTACATCAAATATTGAACTTTAACGACAGCAAACAACTGTTAAAGTTTGTCGGTACGTTTTGGATACAAACTTTGAAAGAACTGTGCAATGGGAGTGCATGACTGGATTTATTTGCTTGGACATTCTCCATTGTGAAATAAATGACTGTCAAAAGAAAATTAATAATAAGCAGAGTATGCTTTAGTAAGAAGGATACGTACACAACATGAAATTCCAAAACTATAATTGGGTCAGATAAAACAAGGAACTAACAGAAACTAAATGAAATAACAAAAATAAAAAAAGAAACCTAAGTTGACATGCGACACAACGATAAGACGAAACATAAACGCAGTAGATAACAGACACTAACAGAAGTATAGCAAACAACTTTACAGCACAAAACAAAAACATACACTCAACCCACTACTACCAATCAGAGTCAATACATGCTGTGCGACCAATCAGGAGACAACTTGTCTCCCATTGGCTGAGCAGGATAAGAGGCTTTACCCTACATAAACCCGTGGTTTTTCCAGTCTCCTCATCAGTCGCACTCGTGTTCCTGAATCCTGTGTGTCTACCTGATGACGGGAACAGATTCCAATTCCCGAAACATCGTTAATACTGACTGACTGGAAAACTACTGTGTTTTGTTTAATCTCATTGTTTGTGTCGTTTGTTGATTTTTCTGTTTGTGTCTGATATCTTGATGTTTTGTTTCATTTCATTGTTGTGTCGTTTGTTATATTTCTGTTAGTGTCTGTTATCTACTGTGTTTTTGTTTCGTCTCATCGTTGTGTTGCATGTCAACATACCTAGGTTTCTTTTTTGTATTTTTGTTATTTCATTTATTTTCTGTTTGTTCCTTGTTTTATCTGACCCGATTCCATTTTTGGAATTTCATGTTGTGTACGTATCCTTTGTCTAAAACATACTTTACTTATTTTTAGTTTCCTTTTGACAGTCATTTATTTTGCAATGGAGTATGTCCACGCAAATAAATCCAGTCGTTTTGGATACAGCTTGTAGACTGGACGAATTTCCCAACCTTCCTTATAGTCTATGAACACTTACAATTAAAGTGTGTTTTTTTAAAATGCAGATTTTTAAAATATGCCATGCAAACCACCCGCAATCCGGTAGCCGGAAATCTAAAATTCTTCAATCCGATCATTGGTAATCCTTGATTCAGTAGTATTTGTTTAAGTTAGAAAAGAATTTTAAGAACACATACAATACATAATATAACGTTTAGAGAACATTTTTTAATGTGTTTGTCATGTAATAATGGATTAAAACTAGCCTACATAAAACCACAAAGCAGCACATTATGTAAAATAACTTTTAAAAACATTTTAAAACATTTATAATATAAATTACTTGAAATAAACAAAAATGGCACAATTATAGAGGTTAGTTACTGGTCATATTTTCTTTTGTTTGAGCAGATAAACAAAATAAAAGTGATTTTAATGAGACTTAATTGTGTCATATTTTGAATAATAAGTTTTGAAGTTTAGTGTAAACACTCCTGAGTGATATTTATAGGGACGTAAATATCAGTTAAACATCTGTAGGCCTAGTGTTTGTAATCATTAACACGCAGTATTAATTGTTGTTAAATAATGCATATTATCTATTGTTAATAACACAGTTTAAATCTCAGGTGGGCTCAATTATAGCATGAAGTCGCAAACTGCCAACATTGCGTATGTGTGTCTGCCATCCTTGCTTGCACCTGTGCATTCACTGAATGCTTTTTCGTGTATCAGTTTTTTGTCACAGCCACAAACTTTTTGTTAGTAATCCATTCATTTTCAAACAAGTGATTTTCATTGAAATAAAGTGTGTATTATCGTAACGACAGGCACCCAAAATAATAAACAGGAAGAAAGGCGTTACGTAAAACAATGATACGGCTGAAATCACATTTTAGGATCAATGGGAAAAAAGGAAGAACATTAGGCCTACTTGCAATCAGTCTTGTGTAGATGATAAAAATGATGGGGGTGAAAATCCTACAATTTAATAACATCAGTGGGAGATGAGAAAGATGAGAGAGTAGGGAGAAGGGATGCGCCTACGAAAACTTATTGTGTGTGTGTGTGTATGTGTGGGCGTGCACGTGCGGTGATAATTGCCGAAAGGATGGTTTGATATCGTGGGAAGGGGATTATTTGACAACAGATGTGGGACACACTACAGATGCCCTAGTTTCGACCTTGAGCTGTAATTTCTCCAGCTGGTCTTGGTAATGGTTGGATCAGGAGGGGGAGAGAGAGAGAGACAGCCAAATAAAACAAAATGGCAGTATTGAACTAAACCAACATATCAATAGTTCAGAGTTACAATATAAATACAGTTTGTACTTTATGCAGTCCAATTTTCATGGCTGACATTTATTTAAAAATTTTATGTCATGTAGGCCTATATTCGATACACACAACTTGGTTTAGTGTAGTTTTACACAATGTTAAAAGTTCCGTTCAGTAGCCCTTTTTTAAAACATAAATTATGTGTCTTAAATTAAATTACATTTTATGGTGGGCATCAGCGTTGCGTAGCAGTGGTTGGACGTGCAACCTAAACACTGTTACTGCAATTTATTTTCCCCCCTTAAAGGTCAGTGAGCTGTTTTTTTTCCTGCTGCCCTTCAGCCCCTGTCTAATGCGGATAAAATCTTGTCTCACTGCTGCAGTGTCTCACCCCATTTCCCTTCTTCGTACTTGTAGACATTTTGTCAGACGTTGTGAAATTACTGTGGTCCGTGCAGTTACTAGCTGCTGAGTAGTGAGTGGCTTGCAGCAATATTCTTAACATTTGATGATAAAAATTTTGTTACCATATCAAGTAAAAATGACAACAAAACTCATTAACTAGTGATGTTTGTTTTTTACTTAACATGGGGAAAACATTAGTGAGTAAAAAAATTTATAAGCTTTGTTGTAAATGTTAAGTTATTAAATTTTATTCATTCGTACTGATTTCAGTTCTGTAACTGAAGAGATGACGTGGGTGTAAGAAAAAAATTGTGTTGTTTCGCGTCATCTTTCTCGACTAGTTTGTCACGTATCAAAACACTATAAACGCATGTGTAAAACTACAATGGAAGCAGCAAACCGGGAAGTGAACAACGGGCGGAGGTGACAGGGAAACAGAGAGAGAAACTGCAGTGGCAACAGCGGCATTGTTGTCAAATACTTGACTGTTGGCAAGGGTTTCAGAATAAATGGATCGCTGCTGTGTTTTTAAGACATGTTTGCATGGCTATTGTGCGTAACTGCAAGCTCTAATAGTCGCTCCACAGAAGAGTAGTTTCTAACACAGAAAAACAAAAGTTTAAATGACGTACTATGGTTGCGGATTCTCCCCGGCGTCCATCTCCATGTTTACTGCAGATAATCAGGAGTCTGCTGTATTTCAAATATTATACAAACATTATTTTTCACTATCCGATCAAGGGGAATATTATTATGTTTGTATTCCACCACATTTAAATATTTCTGAAGAGCAAACCAAACAAAATTCAAAACAAATACATATTACACAACACAAAGCTTAAGAAGTAAACTTGCTTGCGGTTTTCGTGTTAGGAATTTAGATTTTTCTCGGAAACTATGCAGGCAATCACAAAAAAATTTGTTGCTTTGTAATGGTGATACTGTCAGTGCCGCGAACTGTTGCACTCGAAAGAGCGGAGTCTTTAGTTAATTATGTGCTAGAGAAACAATCAGTATATTCAATCAGTATTTTTTCCGCAATTTTTATAGTTGCCCTATCGGATCCCGGGTGGTTTACTTTGGTTGAAGTTTGAGAAAGAGTAATTTTAGTTCTCATTTGTTTGTTAGTCGTTATTGCCAAACAGCATTTACAGTAGTGTAAGTAGTGTAGAGTAAAATTTCAGTTTGAATTGTTTAGAAAAGGGACCCGTATGATGTTGCTAAAATCCAAAAACTAAACCCAGCTAATTTCTTACATGCATTTGATAACCTGCCTAATTTTTGGTAATCGTACACCCTGGTCATTTGACTGAGTAAAACTGGATAGCTCTATAGTTTTCTTTTAGTAAAGGTCTAACTTCTTGGTGCTTGTTGCTAAGTGACTGGAAGGTAATTTAATAGCACTTGTAGTCTGCAGGCTGTGAACTTATTTATGCAATGTCTACTTTTTTCCATACGCTGTGGTTTGTTCTTCACACTTTGTTTTGGAAATGGATTTGACCATTGCCTATAGATTATGATATGGCTAAAAAGCAAAGGGCTCCTACTAAAACTATACTATAAATATGTATATCTGTAAACAACTCTTAGCATCAGTCATCCTTCATTTCTTTTGGTTTTCTCGTATCATATAGGCTAGTATGATGGTTGCTATTTGAACATGATATTTTATGTGGAGGACAATTTTTGAAGTAGGCGTAGTGTTATTGTGTTCTTCGTCCATAATTTGTTTCTTTTGTGTACTATATTGCAAAGAGTATCCTAATCTGATTCTGATGGTTTTTATGTGTGTTTAATCATGGAATGTTCTTATTGTAGGTAACGTCCAACATGTCGCAATGATGCTCCAGATTTCGGTATGAACAACTACCCTATTCCTGAACATTTCCATGGTGTTCAGCAATTGTCAGCAATGAAATTCAGCACAGACACTATTCCACATGACGCAGTGCTCATTACAAACACGGTAGATGGGAAAATTCAGTATTTTCAGCATGGTGGCAATTTGTTACCAACGGGGAGTGGCATTCAAGGCATGCCAGTTACAGTTCCTTCAGTGCCTACATCAGGTACATCCAACCATACCTTTAACTTGACGCAGCACACTCAACAGCCTGTTGTCATCAATGCCTCGCTGGGCTGGAACCCCATGAATCGCTTTGCTGACGATACGGCCAGAAGTGGGCCAGTGCTGAACATCCCGTTTGCTGGACAAGCTGGGACAGCCGTCCTGACGGTGCAGCCAGCCCACCCCTCTACGATGTGGCCAATCAGGCTGGTGCAGAGTGCTCCTGCAGCAGCTGGGAATCCCAGTGATACAGTTACTCATCAACCAGCTACCAACAGTAAAGATGTGAGATCTGGGGAGCAAAAGCAGGATCCAGACGGAAGTAAAAATACCAGCGGTACTTTTAGCAGATCTGTTTCGCAGTGTACGTCAGTCAGCGAAAAGTCTGGAGAGACTTCGCAGAAGTGTACATCAGATTATGTGAGCTCTCAGTCAGAATGCTACAAAGCTCAACAAAATGGACAATTGACAGTCCCTAAATGTTACCCATCTAGTTTTTCTGATACTGTTCACCATGGTCTGAAGTATGTGAGTACTTCATGTCAGACTGTAAAATGGCCAAGCAATGTGAATACAGAATCGGAGACCGTTGGCGAAACAGAAAATGTTAGTACCACTTGTAATAAGAAGAGAAAAAACTACAAGAAGCGTTTACGGCCTGGAGAAATTCGTATGTTGACCGCATTGGATGGCTCCCTCCTATTTTGCTGCCCGGAGTGCAACGTGGCGTATCCTGAAAGGGAACTTTTGAATCAGCATTCTTTAAGTCACAAAATGCAGCGCCGTTTTAGGTGTAATGTCTGTGACGCAGCACTAAAAAGAAAGGAACATTTGGATCAACATATGAAAGGCCACAATGATGACAGGCCCTTTCAGTGTTCGGTTTGCTCTAAAGGCTTCAAGAGAAATGAACATCTTACGAGACATTACGTTATTCATTCGGGTATCAAAGATTTTGTTTGTGTCGAGTGTGGTAAAGCATTCGCTCGTAAGGACCATCTCCATAAACACACGCAGATGCACATAGCAAAAAAGGTGAAAGCAGAGCTGAAACAAGCTCGTTCTGAGAAGAATACTTCACAGCCAGTTATGAGATTATTTGACATAAAGCAAGAGAGTTTTGAACCTGCACAGTTTTTCCAGTCTGTATGCTGATAGGTTGGCTGTCTGTGTTTCTGATTACTTCCCTGTACATCATTGTGCCATACTAAGATGTATGTTAAAGATACATCAGCTTAACCAATATACAATTATTTTTGATTTGGTGGTTTTAAACTATACATAATGGTAAAAAGTATACAAGTTCAAGGAATGAAAACATGATTGTTGAATATGTAGGGGTAAATTCTCGAGTTGTTAAGAAATTTTTTATATTGCCTAGTTTTGTTTTTTGAATTTTGCTACCACTGTGGCAGAATAGTATTCTTGAGTAGAATTCCTAAGTGCTGATTCCTCACTGTGAGAATTTACTGAATCTTGAACCCCCAGTAACTAGTAAGTAGTAAACCTCCATGAGAGATACAGAGTACACTTGTTTGATGCACTGAATGCACTCTCGAGGTAAAAACGTTATTCTTCCTCTGTGGTCTTGCTCAACATGTGACTAGTGCATAACAAGCTTGTAAATGGAATAATGTTGAATTTGTAAAACATTTTTTTAATTTGATAATTCAAGGTACTGATGCAATCTTGAAGCAGTTTTATGACTTTTTTGATGTACAGTATATGCATTGGTAGATTATCATTTCTGCAATTTGCACAATCACGGGTGCAATTCATAAACATAAATATCTAGTTAATGTGATATTTAGTTTTAATATATTTATAAACGAAGCAATTAATGTCGTCTTATTTCTGTTGAGTTACAACAATGAATATGTCTAGCATGTACAAAGATTAGGTACATTTTTACGAGAGCTTGACTTTATATTATGTACTTTTTTATTACTGGAATTTCATTTGTAACAAAGCAGAGAAAACTAACCGTTTATAATTTCTTATTCACAACTAGCTGTCCCGTTGCGGCTTTGCCCGCGTGTACTATAGAAAAGAAACTAACTTTTAGTTACGTGTTAATTGATGGTGATACTATATTCTATATTATACTATATTCACTGTTTATCTTTAAAACATCAAATACAAACAGATTTTTCCAGTCCACTGCGCTAAGCGTACTTTAATTGCAGAACTTCTTTTTTTAATTCATCTTTATTTCTCTATAAAACAGCTGCCCGGCTGCGGCTTCCACTGCAAAACAGCTACCCGGCATTTAACATCTAGCGTACTCAATAACAGTGTAAAGAGCGCGCGCAATACGCGTAATTCCCATCGCAAAGACTTGCACGGGATATGAACCTGTAACCCCACCCCTCCCACACCCCAAACTTTATACAATACCTGAGTTGTCAGCAAGTGTTTTCCTCGCTTTTTTTTTTCGCGGTCGCAAATTAGATAAAAACAATCCTTGATGCGGATTATATATCATGCTTAAATTTCAGCTCGATCGGTGCAGAATTTTTTTTAGTTTTTGAAGCGTACACAAACCAACATAACATTTTTATATATATAGATTTTTCATATATATTTTAGTAACACATAAGTAATCAGTTTTTAGTTTCTTGTGCAGAATGTTTCAATTATGTTTTCGTAATTACAAACATTCTATACACATGTCTTCAGAATTTTTAAAAATTATTGTTTAGTGAGTAATTGGTATACATACTTCAATAAAATGGATAATGAGTAAAGAATTTGCTTAGAATAAAAAATTAGGTGAGGTGCCGTAAACCTAAACCCTAAAATGCCATCAATTATACATTCAAGTACCTTGCTGATAGCTCCATGCCACTTTTCCGATGTAAGCAAGCCTTAAAAATATTTATTATTCAACACAGATATAGCATTAAATGGATCTGTTATTTTGCTGTGTTCTTGCAGTTGCAATGAGCATACAAAGTTTAAATGTAATTTTAAAATACTAGTGAATTCACTATTGTACTTCTGTGTCTTTATTTTGTTGATTTAAAAGAGTTATGTTATCACAACCTGAAAAACTACACAAATAAGTCTATCACAAGAACAAGGGTGATTTATCAAAATGGAACAATTTCTTTTCAATGTTGTTTTATTCACAGAATGAAAACCATTTAATGACTACCATTACGAGATTTCGGGACATTTTTTATGGAATGATTACGCATTGAAACGTCTCAAAACTTCCATTTTTGTGGATGAGACAGGTGTTCTGTTCTGTTTTTTTTATAACTAAATTCAAACATAAATTCAACCATTTGGAAACCATCTCATGAAGTAAATATTATGAATAGCAGTGAACTGATACTATACTACAAACACGTTTATAGTGCGATAAAGTTAACAGCAGAACGTCTAAAACTCTGCCCACATAGTGACTGAAGGGCCAAGGTGTGCTCTATGGTGGAGGAGGCAAAACTGCTGTATCATGGTAGCCTACATGAGCACGTGTGCATGATAAGCAGGCAACATCTGTCATAACATAACTACGATAAGATCAGGCAACACCATGTGTATCTTACACTACGTAGAACAAATAAAATGTAAAACAACTGCGCAGTACGTACTCCATTTATGTACAGTGTTTTGGTTGAACCAAAGAGAACCAGAAAGTCGTGGGGAAACATCATAAACAACATTATTCTGAATCAGCGACTATTTAAGTTGAAACATTACTTAAACATTAGTGACGTTAATCCGGAACGACGTAAAGCGGTACAACGTAAATAGAGGAGTTACCGTAACTCGTTTGTAGAGCATTAGCAAAAGAGTCTGGAGGCACTGTTGTTTTAGTTCATGTTTTCCACTAGCGTTCAGTTTATTTTGATGGTTCATGCCTGCAAAGACAACTGTTGCTAAGAAAACTCTTTATAGTGAAACCGCTACGGCTTAGTTTTTTCAACTTTTACCACAACTTTGAAACAAAAATGATATTTTAAATTATTCCATTTAGTTTTTGAGTGTAATTTTCATGAGTTGAGTACATATTCCACTGAATTGTCCACTACATATTGCAAGTAACGTAGATTTGTGGCAATCCAGCCTAATATGGTGTCTGATTATGCAGATATTCTAATTGCATGGTGTACTAATATAATTCAGTTTACTAGAAGCGTAAAATTGCAGTTCGGTGTGAAGTATCGTTAAATAAAAATTACCCAGTACTAGGCAGAATAATTTAATTTATGGACAATAATTAAACATAGTTAAAGATTGGCAGAATTTTTTCTCTCAGATATTCAATCCAGATGCGTATTTCAGTATTTTGCCTTAATTGTTTTAATTAGGCCTATAGTATGTTAACAGTAGAGCTAGAAAATTAACTAGTTTTAAATAAAATGTAATTTAATTTTTTTTTCTCTTAAACACTGCACATTCATTGTTTAAACCAGTGAACTGTGATATAATTATTGTCCTACAATAAAGTCAATTTTTTTAAGATGATGTTTTATTTGAATTTCTTTTTCTTTATACTTTTTTTATTTTTAGAACTGTTCAGGGACATTTCTGAAGCTTGTATACCTTTTAATGTTACGTTTGACTAAACATTTACTGATACTGATGGCACAGCCCAAAAATTTGTTTCTTCTGCTATATTTATGTTAACATGGTGGTATTATAAATTTTGAAATATCTTGGTAAAATTGTGAAATAGTTTTATATTTATATCAGATTTATCAACAAAGATTTACTATTGGGTTAAATAACTTATTTGAATCGG
Organism: Medauroidea extradentata; assembly: GCA_003012365.1. Taxonomy (NCBI): domain Eukaryota; kingdom Metazoa; phylum Arthropoda; class Insecta; order Phasmatodea; family Phasmatidae; genus Medauroidea; species Medauroidea extradentata. The sequence continues at coordinate 24,599 of PNEQ01012293.1, forward strand.
CCAGTTATTAAACTTGATGTGCGTTAGGTGCCTAAGTATTAAGGAATGCTACAGAAAAATGTTTTGAGCAATGTACAAAGTATTTTATTTATTATTAACCTAAGTGGGATGAACTTGTGCTGGTTAACAGCAGTTCACTTGTGAAATTAGCTGTGATTGAAATGGTATTTTAAATGTAAGTATGTACTAGTAATAGAAATAAAGAACTATTTAATGTGCTGTATAATGACTGTAAAAAATCAAATTAGTGATGTAAAAACTTGGCACAATCATATTTTATACTGTAAATTTTAGTCAATAAATTAATTTTGTTCTGAAATTGACAGAAATTTGTAACATGAAACCAAGCAAATTCATAAATCAATTGTAAGTAATTTGTACATTTAATTATATGTAAATTATATTTTATCCAACATTGATAAGTATGATTGATTCTACACATGAACTTACATTTATATCGACTGATTTACTATATTTTAATTTTATTAATTATTTATAAATGCTTTGAAATTAAAATTTTATATTTGTGAGTAATGAAGCATTGACTGCTGATTATATTTTTAAAAATGTTGGTTTTGTGTAGCAAGAATTTTTTTAAATTTGTGAATATACTCCAAGAAAATCTACCCATGTTGGAGACAGTTATTACGTCATAAATTTTCCTGTGAGTACTGTTGCTGAGTACCATAGTGATTGTTTTTCATGTAACATACACAAACAATTCAAACTCCACAAACTGTCAGTTTTGCAATTGTGTACCTATTAATTCTATATTTAATTATTTGCCTAACATGTTACTTAATTGTGGAATGTGGTACACTAACATTTGATTGCTTGGTTTTGTAGTGATAAAATTTATGTTCAGTTTTCTAAATGCAAATTTTTAGCAATAAATGTTGCCATATTTGGTGACTGTGGTGAACAAAATATTTGTCATGTTTATTTTCTGCAAAGTAGTGTTTATTTGTTTAATTGGGTAAACTTACATACTTGGCTCATAAATAATATTTTCATCTCTGTCATAAATAGTGATCATAATTTCCTCCCAACACAATCTCTACTGAAAAAATATTTTGAATTCAGATGTTAATGCTGGGCATCACAAACCAAGTTGGAATTACTGGTTTTCTTGCATTAGGTTTAGAAAAACACAATTAAAAATTTATCATTATTGTGCTCTAGTAAAATACATTTCTCTTCTATGAACCCATAACTCCATTATATTCAACCAGTTTTGATGATGCAATTTGTCACATATATTATTTTTAAGCTAGAAATATATTTTCGCTTTTTCAGAGTCTGCATAATATTGGTAATTAAAACTAAAGGCATATTTTTATCTACAGTATTATGATTTATAAATGAAAAATTCAACTCGTGGTATGTGATCCCACCTTAAGATATCAGGTGGTAATGTTGCACTTTACTATCTAAAGATCCTTCCTGTATCATTAACAAAATATTTTATGAATACTGAAGTTTGGTAGGTGAACACTGTAAACATGTTCATGGAAATTTAAAACAGAATTTATTGAGTTTAATGTTGCTGAGCAGTTAGTGTTTTTAGCAATGCTGGACTAAAGACTATAATTCAGCTGGTTTAGGAAAACAAGAATAGATTTCAGGAAGTCTGTGTATTAATTAGCTACTTCATTTTAAAGATAGCCAAGTCTAAGGCCAAAGCAAGCATCAAAATGTTAGATGCAGAAAAATCTAAAAATCTTTAAGTGAAACAAGTGAAGTTTGTTTAGCAGAGAATATAAGATTTGACATATGTGGAGAGAAGGCTGTATGACTTAACATTATAGCAAAAAATTAAGTTACCTGGAAAACATTTTCATAACTTGAATCCGGTATGTTTGAGAGCATGTAACGCCTTTCATAATAAAGTAAACTCTCAGTTTTCCGTGTTAATTACTATCGAGTAATGCACGGATGATCTGGAAATACGAATCGTCTGAAGATAGTCATTTGCCAATATAAAAATGGCATTTTTTTATAATTTGTGCAAACAAGGTAAAGATGTACAGTTTTGCCTACAAATACTGTAATTACGCATTTATAGCATGTCTTTTTCCCAAAATAAAGAAAATATGTTTGGGGTGCATTATAAACACAAAATTAAGTTAACGTTAAAATCTCGATAATATACTTTTGCACGACAGAGTTGACATATTTATCCACGAAAAAAATTCTTTTGCAATTTTTTTTACAGTGTTAAATACACAGAATGCTGCACAGATAATCTGCAAACCGGTTAAACCGTGAATGGATAATCCAGTAGTTTTCTGTACGTGGTAACAACAGATCTGTTGTAATTAATATCCAGAATATAATTTAGACTGTTTGCTTTTCCTTAATTTCTGACTTGTCGTTTGCTGGATGGATGTCCAGCTGAAATACGTCATTTGTAAGTAGGAAGATGCTCAAGACACTAACAGTGTAAACAAAGTATTACAACTCAAATGTATTCATAACAACTACTATTTTTCGCTGTGCATGCTGTATACATTAAAAATCTCATATTTTAGCTACAGAAAATTATTTGTTTCTTCAAGATTATTTGCCAGTTTCTGTTATGTTTCATTGTTTTCATTCATTTCGACCTAAATGAGCACACTACTGCACACTAAGGAAGATGGAGCAGTAGTAAAACACCCACCTTGCATGTGGGAGGACATTGGTTTAGTGCATTGTAATTCTGATTTATATTTTCCACGGTTTTCTGAAATCACTCCAGGCAAATGCTGGGATGGTTCCTTTTTACAGACTTTGCAGACTCTTATCCGTGTACATCTACTAAGGCCTTGTGCTGTTCCAGGGCTCGTAAAACCAGATAAATTTTTTAAAAAAGTTCCTGGTTATAGTGTACAGGATGTAACATAAGTGATGGTCAATAATTCACACGGAAAGTACTGTCCAAAAGAAGCTACAAATGTCCAATAAACATGGGTCCGGAAATCAACCGTTGTCGAGATAGAACACACTGTTTGTTGCAGTTGATCAGTATGTAGGAACACATGGAATTTCTAATCCAAAATGTTGCCCAAGCGTCTGAAATCAACATTGAACTCGTCTCTGAAACGAGTTGCGAATCCTCTCAGGCAGTCCTGGTGTATTCTGTAAATGCTGGAAGGCTGCTTTAATCCGCAAGTGTAATTCTTCAAGAGAGTTGACCTCAGTAGCACAGACCAGGCTTTTGACATGACCCCACACACAGAAATCCATGGGATTTAAATCCGGTGACCTTGGACCAACATGACCTATCCACATGTTGACCATCCCGTCGAGATAGAAGCCGGCGCACACGTAATTGAAAATGTACTGGAGCACCGTCATGCATAAACCACATGTTCAGGCATTGGTTCAGTGGAACATCATTATCATGAAGCAGATCTGAAAGTACAGTACGCTGAAACTGCCTGTACCGATCTCCGGTTAGTCTCTGTGGTAGGAAGTGTGGTCCAATTATGCAGTCTCCGAGCAGTCCGGCCCAAATGTTCAACGAAAAACGTTGCTGATGTCGTGACACGTGTGTCGCATTAGGATTGACATCGGCCCAAATGTGACGGTTATGGAAGTTGAAAATGCCGGCATGGGTAAACCCAGCTTCATCTATGAACAGAATACTGCTTACAAACAGGGGGTTCAAAAGTACACTGTTGTTGCATCCATTGGCAGAAATTCTCTCTGCATTGTTGAGAGCTTGCACACGCTGGAGATGATACGGATACAGTAATTGCCAATGTAAAATCAGCCACACACTCATGTGACTCAGCACACGCTCCTGGATAGCAATCCTCCTTGTTGAAGTACTTGGACGTTTGCGTACAATGTCTAAACGCCCTTTCCTCAACATCAGGTGTTATGGATCTGGGTCTACCTTCTCGTACATGATGTGCGAAACTCCCACTTTCTCAAAGGCGCTGATGTAACCTCGTAACTGTACGTCTGTCGGGCTGCCTGCGGCGAGGAAAAGCTTATTCATACAATTGCGCAGCCTGAAGTGCACTGCCATTAGTTTTGCCATACATGAAGTGCATGTCAGTGCAACCTCCATCCATGGTGCCTTTACTTTCGTAACTGATTGTCTGTACGGCACAGTACATGTAGGGAGTGAGGGGAGTAGTTGCGCATGCGTCAACAACCTGATAGACGAACCCATACCTTGAGATACCAGCGTAATTACCTAGGAATCCAAACGCGTTTGGAGTTGGTTCCCAATTCGACTTGTTACGAGAACTCGACAACGGTTGATTTCCGGACCCATGTTTATTGGACATTTGTAGCTTCTTTTGGCCAGTACTTTCCATGTGTGAATTATTGACCATCACTTCTGTTACATCCTGTAGCCTATTTAATAAAAGTTTTTTAATTTTTACAGTACCAATAAATAATAAAGTAGAAAAAATCAGAAAAATTTTGGTATTGATGGACAGCATTATTTGACTAATATTCATCCCATTTTGTCTCTGCATGTTACCTATCTCAATTTATCTGTCAGTGATGCAAAAATATTTGCTTCTATTTCGAACACACAATTTGATGTGTACTAAAATATAAAGTAAAGTTGTTTCCAGTATGTAAATACTATTATTTTGATAGAAGTTCTGTCTTTATAATTTTATAAATGCATACTGATGAAATAGTACAGCAATTTGTAAATTTCAATGAGCTTGACATTCAAATATATATGTTCAACGTTTATCCCTTATGCAGCTATAAACGAAATGATGTCTTAGTTTCTGAATTCGTATTAGTCAGGACTGAAATTACTATTTAGTAGTTTAGGGACTTCAGACGTAGCATAATAATTATTGTTGTGTTTCATTTTACTCTTTCACTGCGACATTCAACTATAGTCGAATTTACAAAATATTGCTAAACTGTGGCATTCGACTTTAGTCAAACACCGAGTTAAGTTACTCTGTAAACACTAGGTCACTTGAAATTAACCAAAAATGAACTGTTTACGAATATAATTTCTCCACTACCTTGGCGTAACTAGAATTTTTTGTCCCGCAGCGAAAGAGTCAACTGCTGAATAGCACATTCATGATTGCAAGGTGGCATTTATTATATCTACACCGAGTGGAGTTGATAACTTTGTCAGTATGCACACTTGTGACATTGTTACACACATGGGATGTTGAAAGGCATGCAGTTAGTACACAGTACCATGAAGTGTTGAATGGTACAATCATGTTAATGGTTTTGGAAAAGTCGCATAAATAAGTTCCATCACAGTGTCCTAGTAAATTCTTAAGGTCACCGTGGACTTGTTCCTCCAACTAATGTTATTCTGTGGTTGGTATAGCAATGTAAAGCCGAAGGTACAGTCTATTCCACAAATAAGCACACTTTACAGTTCTGCTGTAGTTCTGTGTGGTTCATATTGTATCTACATTTGGTTGTTGGAATTTTCTGCACTAACAATATTTCACAGTCACTCACTCAATACATGGTTTCAAGAAATAAAAATATTTGATTTGCATTCTATTATTACACTTGACCAACTATCAAGAAAAGTACATTTGTTGGTGGAAAATAATATAGGCCAATAGCATTTTGAGCTATATATCACAAAATCTGAGAAAATTGCTTAAATTCCACAAGACTTGCAGTGTGTTCATGCAGAACTTGCTGCATAAACTTTAATCCTGAACACCATACTTAGTCGGCTGATCGCAGGCTTCTGCTGTATGTTCTCAACTAGTCTGCTGGACATCCCCCAACATCACATTTGCCTTCCCGTTCGCAACCGCTGATGATAACCACTCCACAGGCACACTCGTCAAACCCACTCTTGTCTTACAATTTGCAGAACTCAAGACTCCAAAGATTCATTAACTCAAAAACTCCTTGGCTGGGGGAAAATTGTCCTTATGCACTTGCAAGATCATTATTGGAAATCTCACCCAGCAACCAGTTGAAGATCAGCAATTATAATATTCTGAAAGTAGACATTCCATCAGCCTTCTGCGTTATTTTGACACCATTAGGTGATGACTGTGTTCAGTTATACATGTGGCAGCGTCTAAAGTGCTGATAAAGTTCCAGAGGCTCGCAGCTAGTGTACCATGTTACTACTCACTACCCTGGGAGTTAACCAACTCACATGCTTAGCTGGAGGTTAAAGTGTATGGTTTAGCTAGGAAAAAAATAATGAAGTTTTAAATATATTGTTTATTTATAAAAAAAATTAGTCTACATATACATGTAAGGCGACATTTCTTGCCACACATTGATGACAAGGTACAATCACTCAGGTACATAAACATTTTTTTTCCTTCAGACATTACCAAAAGTACTATACGTTAGTAATTTTTTGTGTACAGTATTATATTTAGGCAAACATAAGTGCAACAAATTGAAGCATCAATGTGAAAACAAATTAAGAGTATAGTTTTATTGTCTTTTGTACGATATCTGAGAAGAAGTGAACTTCTAACACCCTACATTAACTTAAAATGTTACGTACTGCCATGACTGGCTGTATTTTAACTGGTTAAATCAGTTTTAATTTGATTTTTAATAAAATGTGGTTGATAGAAAAAATTATGAAAACCAGTAGTGTCTAGTGAAAGTAAGCAAGGAAAGCAGTGATTGCCCAGACTTTCTTTTTTTCTTTTTCTTTTTTTTTTTTAAATAAATAGGTATTTTGTTTAAACATGCTAGAAAGTAACTTTGTCTCATGCAGTTAGCTGCAATTATTTCTACGTACTGATATTACTTGGGAGCAAATATTCATAAAAAAATTAACTCATTTCTGAGCAAGTTGTGTTTGGAAGCACTACCAGTACTGCTTTCAGTAGGAAGTTTACCACAATTGTTTGTGGCTGTTCAAAGGGTGGCAGGATACAAAGGTTGTGGGGAAGGGAATGACTGCCTTAGCCGGCGTTGGAAGGTACGACAGGACTGCTTATTTGCCAAATTGAAACTTAGATAGTCGATGGTTGGCCTACTCGTGCCTCGCATGAAGCTGACGTGATTTACGTGTGAAAAGTGCACAGAAATGTCTATACCTGGTAACTATATGCTTCTGCCTCAAGTACAAGTTTTTTTAACTGTTCAGGAATCAGCCTAGCCACTATTTTCTGCTTTTCCATAAAAAAATATGTATTTTGTTGACTCTGGCAGTTCGAAATTTAACTACATCTTTCTCCTATCTTTGTAAAACTGACACTGCCATTTCCATGTGAAGTGCTGCATAAATGTAACAATTTTTTTATGTTGTAAAGATTCCCCACACGAATCCCACAACACTTCACGTCTTGAGTTAATCAAAATTCATATGAATTTAAACAGACACTTAAAGCTATCATAATTTTATCAAACTCGACTAAAATGTGCCTTCAAAATTTAGGTACACTACACCCTCTGACTACTCGGAAAACACTCCCGCAGTGTTAGAGTTTTAAATCAAAATATGTCACATGTAAATACGTACCTATATGTCGCACACAATAATATGCTTCTGAAATAATAGCGTGCACTGCCACTGATAAAACATTTCAATTTTGTCTGAAGGTTTAACTTAAGTTGTACAAATAAGATGGTGGGTGACAAACAGTAGCATTGTGACATGCCAGTCACATTTGAGCATGTATCCTTTGCATTAACTCATCCTTGGTAAATAAATACTATCCAATTATTGTATGGATTTTCACCTCACACTTGGCAAACAGCTTTTCTCAACCTGCTGTAGCTCAGCAATACATATTTTATGCATACTAAACTACCAATTAACTAGTTGTTTACTAAATCGCTTTCAATAAAAATCTGTTGTCTTGGTACATATTTTTAACATTACATTTCATTTTCCATTGCAAAGTCGAAAATTGGTTTGAGCTTTATACAGTGGACATGAACTCTGTTAATACAAATTATTATTCTTTAATTGTAAAATGTAGCATGAAATGCCCATTATCGTTATGAAATACAGAGCGAGGTGGTACAACGATAACACGTTGGACTTGCTTTTGGGAGGACCCGGGTTCGATCCCCGTCTCCGGCCATTGGTTTTCCATGGTTTCCCTAAATCACTTCACGTGAATGCTGTAATGGTTCCTTAATAAAGGCCATGGCTGACTCATCTATCTACCAGCTCCTGTCATTGTAGTAAGTTGTATGTCACTCTCTCTTAATCTGTCGAAGAGACAAAGTACATTTACCTTACCACTACAAAATAGCAAGTCATTATTCTCACTAATCCTCAGCATGCAAGTGTTTATTTTGTATTGCTACTTTCTATATGTACATTCTATTTTCTTCAAAAATAAGTTGTAGCACAAGTGTGATGTGAGATTTAAACATTTTTTTTTACCATTTACTTAACTTTAAAAGAGTTGTATGTGGACATATCAGTGTCTGTAATATCTTGTCTGCAGATTCTTAGTTTTGTAGGATTCCATTCTGTTGAGTAGATCCTTGTACAGGTAGCTCTTAACATCCATTCCCCAGATGAAATCAACGTGTGCATATTCTTCTAAGACGATGAAATATTTATCCTTGGAGTTGATCAGCTTGGAATAGAGATATTTGATATCCTGCTCAAAGAAATTACACAAAACTGTAAGTACGTACACGTTTATCTGATATCTTAAGCTTATGTTTAATGTATACAATAGATACATTTTATACAGTAGACTAGCGAGAAAAATGAGCTTGTAAGAACACAGATACTTTATTTGTTATTGATGTATCAAAATGCTTCAATTGTTGTTTACAGTACTTATATAAAGAAACTGACAAACATGGAATGACTGCCAAAAATTCAAAAAGGCGTAATTGTATGTGTGAGTATGCTCCAGATTGTTTGCACAGTATATTATTTGTAGCACATGTGGTTTAATAAATAACAGTACAGGAACTTTGTGACAATTTGAATTTGTGTTTCTTTTGTGAGAAACAAAGTAAGTTAAACGAGATACACATGTAGAACAGAAGTAAAATTCCAGGTATTTTGATCATGTTTATTAATGAACTGGTTTGTATTTTTATAGGCAAGAAATGCCACACATTAAAGCTAGATGTATTTATCATTTTATCTTATATCTGCAACTTATATTTTTATATTCTATGGACACCAGTTGCATGTCCCATTCTTTCCACTTCATTGAGGTATTATGGAACATTTCTGATCAATGACAGGCCTAGCCTGCATTCCATATTAGATTGTCACATGCCACTACATGTTTTATGTGCCCTTTAGGTTGGTTAAAAATTTCCACCACCCCACAGTGGCTCTTTTGAAGTCTAGCAGGTTCTCCATTTCAAAATTTTTAGCCAGACTAGCCATTCTGACAGGTGGTACAATGCTCATTCAATTTCTGTACACCCCAGTCTATCTCTCTACCCCATTTTGTACCTCCCTTTCCCAAATTTGTTTTTTTAATAGTAGGAACTTTGCAGGCAGGACTTTTTACAACTGAAGGGGGGGGGGGGTGGCTGCTCTCCCCTTTAAGTAAATGTGGGGGCAAGTTATATCCCCCCATTCCCTTCTTTTTTTCTTTCCCTTCATTTTTCCATTTTGACAAATTTACATTTCAGGATGACATTACATAGTTAATTTGTAGTAGGGATAAGTGTAGACAATCTCATCCACTGTGTCAAATTATATGGCAAGTTTTTTTTTTTTTAACTACACTGTTTTTCTCCGACCCCTCGAATCCCTTTCCCTCACCCCTTGATTTTTTTTGCAGGAACCTTTGTGGGTGCAAGTACAACTCATCAAAGTTTAATCACGACATGATGAACAGTATAGGAACGCATAGTAGTTGAACAAAAATTCATTTTTATATATTAGGTTATCAGAGGAAGGGAACTACAGAACGTTATCTTCGGCAAGGTTTTATAATCTCTTGATTTGCAGTTATTTCATAATAAAAATTAATAATAATTATTGTACGAGAAGGATACCAGAGGGCCAGGGTATCGCAGCCCAGATGCAGATTTATTACTGGGTGTCTGTAGGCATCAGCTTACTCTGAAGGATGACATGGAATCTGGCCTTGCAATGGAGAGGCACCAAAAAGTAAAGGGCGGGGAAAATGGGAGATTCTTGAGGAAACCTACAAATTAAATTAGCAACATCGTTGGGGACAATTCCCACAAGCGAAAATCCAGAGACTGATCCCGTCACTGATCGAACCCAGATTTCCTTGGTGGGAGGCAAGTAGTCTGACCACTCAGCCACTGCGCTCCTTTTAAAATACTAGAACGTGGGCATTACAGCATTTTAGAGTTGTCCAGTGTCACAACCATCGTGGTGAAAGGGCCTTTTAACATAGGGGTAATGCCCATTTAGTTTTAGATCATGGTTTGTGTAGTGGCTAGAGCACTTGCCTACCACCATGGTGATCTGGGTTGCACGCGAGAATCTTGCCAGACAACGTTGCTGGTAAGTACGCTTTCTCTGGGATTTCCCTTTTTTCCCCACTCCTTCATTCTGGCACTGCACCATACTCACGTCATGTCACCCCTCACCAGCGCTAAAGACTTAGATGTTAAGTGCTAACCAAAATCTCTTCACTTCACTTTGCAAAATTTTGAATAAGTTTATGAAAGACCTTACGGATGGATTGTCGATTTGCCATGACAGACTTGCAAATTTAACAAGTTGGACTGGTGGCTCTCTTTAGTTAGCGGCCTTACCAGGCTGCCTTGAGGTGTCTTTTGAGCTTTGGCGGACACATGTTTATTCGAAAACTACTCAACATATGTGAGTAATATCTGCTTAGGAATAACACTGTAAAAATGTTACATGTATGTATACCCTTTTTAGATCTTTCACCAATCTTTAAAGTTTTTTTTCTTGTGGCTGAAAATGAGTGTTTTTATGATAATTTTTTAGCATAATAAACTTGGTTTGGAATATTTAAAAAAGTTTCGAAGGGTATAAGTCAACTTTAATATTACATCATAATATGATAGGATCATCGCTGAATGTCTCATAGAGGCGAATTATCAGCAAAAAAGACTACACATCAGTTCAGTGGCTTGCGCCTAGAGGTTACAGTGGAGGTGTGATGCATATATGTACTGAGTCACCCTTAGCTGTCTGCACTTCTTGGACTTGAATGCACAATATACTGTATGTCCACCCAGGCAGCCACCTTAAGTATACACCTTTCATTTGAGTGGTTTTGAATCTCATACCATTCAGGTTCATGTAAAATACAATTATTTAAAAAAAACAGACTTCGGAAGATGATTGACGTCAGCCCTTAATAACAGACTTGATTAAAGTTAATTCAAATAATCATGGACTATTGCATTAAATAAGTTTATTCTCGACAAGTTTCTTTGTCAAACTGCTTTCTAACAGATTCAGTTATATGGGATGAAATAACAATGTTATGTAGATAAGTGATGAATAGGTATGCAAAAATGAATAAGTAGAGTTTGCCTGTTGTTTGGAAAAATGATAGAACAGACAAGTTTAACACATTTCCATGCTAAACATCCTTTTAGTAAGGCAAATGCATTTATGTAAAAAAAACAACAAAGCCAAAGACCAATTGATGCAGATCCTTATAGTTGCTGAATAAGGGAAAGGTCACTGTCTACATTTTTTCTACTTACCTCACAATCTGACATTAAGTCTTTCTTGCCACAGTACAGAATAACAGGAATTGTGACTTGGTGCAGTCTGTAGGCCTTTGGTACCCCCCTTCCGTATATTACTTTATTTTCTTCAGCCCCGTAGTCATACTCATTGAAGTTACCTAAAACAAGGAGAATTTTACAATGATCTATACAATTTCTTTAATGAAAATACTTTTTATTTTTTTTTTATTTTTACTCAAATAAAGTGACATGATTTGAATGCTTAGTTAAAAACATGTTTCTTGTAAAGAGACAGCAGTTAGTGTTTAAGTAAAAATTATTTTAGTAAAGGATTTCATGAATATTTTGCATTCAAAATTAGTTGTAGGCTGTAAAATCATTTTTGAGGGGTTCCCTACAGGTACAAAAGCCTGTCTTATCTATATTAAGCAGCTTGTGCATAGAGGTGAGTGGTGTGAGAGCAAAAGTCAGCCTCATAAATTCACACTTTTCTAGGCCTTGAATGTGCTATGTATGTAAGTTTCATTCAGGCCAGTGAGATTCTTTATGAAATTAGATAACTACTGAGCAGACAAAAACTAATTATCATGGTGGCCGCAGACCTGGTAAGACTTGAATTTTTTCTGTTGTACTTGCACTAGTTACTTTCAGATTATTTTCATTAAAAAAAAAAAAAAAGGCACTGCAGCAATGCATTAATCACTGAAGTTGTGCTTTTGAAATGTTTTATATACTGTAATTATGATACTTTATTTTTTGTAACTTCGATATCGTCATGCTTTTGGGGGGGGAGGCGAGTGAAAGATAACAAAGTGGTGAAAAATTATAGTCACTAGCTTCATACTCTAGGTTGAACTGAAACAATTGCAGAAAGCAGGAATATTTTAACCATGCTGTGAATAGAAATATTACTGGCGGCTAAGTTGAGGGAAAAATTTAAATTTTTGCCTGGAAAATCTAGGCAGGTTAGGGAATTTTATGATGTCCAGTCTGTAATCACAATTCCAACTGACACACATAAACATCAGTTCGTTGTTTTATTCACTTATAATTAATAAAAACAACTGGAAGATTATATGCATGTATTACATCCTTACAAATGGCAGTTCTGAACTACGGGGGAGATGGATGTCCGGAAATTACATTTCGTTAGTGAAGTGTAACTTTTCACCAAACTAAGAACAGTGCGGCATAGAAGTTATTTAAATCTTAAGTACCATAATTTTTTAAAATAAGGGTTTCTGATTTTGTCTTATCATGCTTCTCTAAGTTAAAAATGAACCAGTGTATTCCCGTACTAGTCTGTCACATGTAAGAACGCCAGTTTTTGACTGGTCTGAAGACTGTCATTAGGCCTATTCAAGCATCTGCAGGAAAATACTTTTCATTTAATGCACTGTTTAGCTGGAGAGCTACTTGAGTGTGTTTGTGCAATTATTACTTATGACAGAGCAAAACACTGCTTATTTCATAAGCAGCTGTAAAATGAAATTCCAACACAACTGTTAAAAAGTGGACTTTTTATATGAGATGGACTATAACTAAATTAAAAATAAAATGTAGACTGAAAGTGTTGTACAGTAACTTGCTGTCCCAAGTTCTCTACATTTACCTAATGCCTTCCTATCTGCTGTATCAACCATTAAAGATATGGATTAAAAGTCTCTGGGCACTTTACACTATACAACCAAGTCCACCCAAATGATCCAAGATTGTACTTACGCTAGGATGCTAAATAAAAATTAAGAAATTTTGATCAGCACTTAACATCTAGATCTTAAGCGCTGGTGAGGAGTGACATAACGTATGCAGCAATGCTGGAATGGAGTGGGGTAAATGGGAGATCCCTGAGAAAACCCGCCAACCAGCAGCATCATCCAGCACCATTCCCAAGTGTAAAAATCAGGGAAACGTACCCGGATTCCCTCGGTGAGAGGCAAGTGCTCTAGCCACTGTGCCCTCGGCTAAATTGAGAACTACTCAACATATTTATGATGTACCCAGGTTGTGAACCTGCATATCATGGCATGTAAAAGTGCCTTAGTGAGAAAGGCAACACAGTTGGTATGAATAGAAACAGAGGCTTGTGACAGAGCAAAATACACTCCTAATTATTACGTCTGTAATTTATGTTTGTTCTTACCTGATACCATGTTTTGACCGTAATGGGCGATAGTTTGAATGGATGCTCCAGCTGGGAAATGGCTGAAATTGACAACCAAGTGTGTCTGAAAAAGAATATATATATACAATTTATGTTATTGTTACCAATGCAATAAATACATGTACGGTACGTGATGGGCAGAATTCAGCTGACAAATTTTGAAGGGATTCTTTATGCGGTACTAACTGTTTTTTATAGTTTATTCTAAAATTATCTTTGAGTTAAGAAATATGGGGCTTTAAAAGAATAAGTTAAGGTTATTTAGTGATATGAGTGTCAGAATCTATTTGAGGCAGCAGGAGAAGAAAAAGGTTTTAGGTCATGATCTATTAACATATCAGAAGTCATCCTAAATTTAGTTTTGTCAAGTCATCCTATATCAAAAGTTTAATATCCACTAGCACACACAGTACACAGCTTTTGTGGTGCTGTTAGTGCAGTTGCAGTCAGTAGTTTCACATTTTTGAAACTTATGTAGCTGTTTCTTTGAAACTGGTTGCCTTGAGGGTGTTACACTAGTGCAACCTGATTTTAGAATTTATGTTTGTAGTACATGTAATTTTTTTTTTACTGTTTCATATTTTTAATTATTTTATTTCATCAACAATATGGCTGCCCGAATGTTGTAAATAAAGGTGGTTGATATTATGATCAAAATTGTTGGAGACTTGAAATATGCTGTCAGTGCAACTTGACCTACAATGTTTCTCCTTGGGCCTCATTTTTTCACAATTTATTAGTATAGTAGCGCCAAGTTTTGCTAGTTCTAAGTAATTGGGACTAAAGTTTGTTCAGAGTACCAGATTTTTGGATTAATCAAAATATGGGGATATGATTAAATATAGGCAAGTTCATAGGTATTAATTTACTGTAAATAATACTGATAAGTGTACCACTTTGTCACTTCACTATTATAAACATTTACAGTATTAAAATTTGATTTTGAATGTATTATTACAGTGTGTATAGTTTTCCGACTCACACTCAGATCAGTAAGGTTCAGATTAGCAGTACTCTGCTTTATTATCATTGCACTATAATTTCATGAGCCCTCTACTGCTTTAATCTTTATTTTAGAGTAAATTATGCATTTAGTCTGTAATTTTGAACAAGGAATCATCCTACAAAGTTTGTATGCAGAATTTAGAATTATCTTGCATTAAACAGGATGTCTTTGAAAAGAGAACAGTCTAAAGAGTGTTTTGAAGTAACCAAAATAATTTTGAAGATGCATAAAGAAAAGTTTAACGCACTATTATTTGTGGTGCGTATTGAGTAATAGTTTAATTAAATATGTTTTAGAATTTTCAGACTATTTTCAAAAATGTTTTTTACACACAAAATGAAACATAAATACAGTACCAAACTTTGGAAATATGTGAATTTTTTTTATATGTATGTTAGTTGCATAAGGGTTCACAATATGTACCTAACATTTATCATAATAAAACACTTGCTTTCATGTTTTCCATCATTCATGAAAATATGTGCTCTAATTTCAAGGACATCTTGTATATCAACAAGACTCAGTCACAGATTGGGTTTGAACATTCAAATGTAAGTCACAATTGTAATTTATCTATTTAAATATGAGTAAATCAGTCTAACTTCTATTTTTTGTTATGTTGAGGATGACTACTATTAAAAAGTCCTTCCATAGTATGCTTTGTCTTGTAACTTGAGTCATGGTGTGTCCTTCAAATAGTGAGAGAGAGTGTGTGTGTTATGTGTGTGTGTCTGTGTGTGCATGCATACATACATGTCTACATAGAATAATCATAAAAGAATACTTTTAACTTTAAATCTTTGAAATTAATAGTTACCACATATGGCTATCCACAAAGAACTAGGTGTGTGGGATGGTTCACTGCCCTGCTAAAAAAATTAAGTCGACTGCCTTTTCTAAGGGAACAATACTTTGTTAGCATGACCGAACACGAGCGTGCTTTCCCAAAGTAATCTGTTTTGCGCTCTATCCAGAGTGACAGTTTTCTGCCCTATCTTTTTTTCAGGAGTCCACAATTACTGGAATTGAACATGCTTACAGTCGGTGAGTGTGTGAGAGTGAGAGTGTTTTTTTTCCCTCCAGACCACTGTATGAATGGTTGTGGTGCAAACTGAGAAGTTGCTTTAGTAGATGCTCCATACACTTTCAGAAAACACTTCTGCTGTAGACTTGTGGGATGAGGTGGAACTACTGAATACGTGAGCAACATTCTGCAGCTCAGCATGGTTCTAAAGGATTTTAAAAAAAGTTTCCTTTGCTAATGATATAACACATCCAGTAAATGCATGCATAAAAAGCATATTGTTCTCCAGTCCAAGCACTTATAAAATGTATCAATGAATAGATCCTTATTTCAGTCTTCCCATGGTTCAACTTCATGAACAAAACTTTCTTTTGGGCTGAACTCAAAGCTGTGACCAGAACTGTAAGGTAAACTCTTCAATAGCAACTGTTAAATTGTCACTATAACATGTGTTTAATCCATCAATTTTTCAGGACACTTAAGCAGTATTTTCAAACACAAACTGACAAAATGACTCAAAATGTGTCAGGCAGAATATCAAGAATGTTTGAAATTTACAGCAGTTTAACTTCATCCTATGAAAAGCAGAACCTAAATGATGAGGTTTACCAAATTTCGGAGTTATATTGCCTGTATATTAATAGACAATTCTTTAATATAAAGTACTATGTTTGCACTGAATTGATAATGGAGAGTGAAATGGAAATGCATCTCTTTTTCCTCTTTTTAATATCTTTGGTTTGATTCATTGTCACATTTTCCAGATAAATACAACATGTAGGATTGCAAGAACATAAGTGCTTGTATTTTTCAAGAAGTTATCGCCAGAAAAGTAGGTGGTTTTATTGCACACAGGAGTTTTTTCCGCCACAGTTTCAAAAATTCTGAGTTGCTGCTTTGTGGCATTTTTTTTTTTTACTTTTTTTGTACCATGCATTTAAGGTGTTGATTCCTGTGCCAGTAACATAGACTGTTGTATCCTTATTTGTGTAGTGTGCTGTGATGACTTTGTCTCCATATTTTTTTATTAGTTGGCCTTTATTGTGCTTGTCGTATATACATCCTATCACAGTGGCGCACAATTCTGAGAGGGCATATTGGCAGTCATCATATTTTTTTGAGAATTGAATACTTTTCTTCCATACTTACTAAAAATAATTGGTAATGGAGTGTGTGAAATTTTATCTACTTTTAGAGTATCAGGCAGAAAAAATGTAGTGTGACAGTCTTTGTGATATATCTACTCCTTCAGCAACTACTAAACCGCTTACAGTGGACAAGTGGCTTTTTACTTGTTCTGCCAATTTTAATTTTACTTTTGAGGCTTTTTCCAAAACCTTATCATTTAACGACACGTTTCAAATAGTGTTTATTACTCAAAGTCTATCCTTAGGTTTCTTCCTCACTCTTTACTTAGAATTTATGTCAAACACTTCTTCTAAAAAGAAAACAAAAACAATTTGTTAAGTCGGACGTCTGATTTTATGACAAACTCACTGACTACGTGACATAATGCCTGTTCATATTCATAACCTGGTGTTGTGTAAATTTTCCGACACAAATTCGCCAGACAAAAAACTATGCTTTACATTCCAAAGGTAATTCTTTAACTATCTCACACACTTGTATCACTTAAATCAGTTTCTGATAGTTAGGTGTTTTTTGGGGCGGTGTTAGTTGTACCTTATTTGTCCAATTCCTTTTCCATTGAAATATAGCATGTTAAAAGTTAACTTCTGCTTGTTATAAGCTCCAATATCTATCTTGTGTGTCAAATTAATTTGTGTGACAAAATGTACAATATTCACACCACATTATCTCGGAAACTATTAAAGATATGCAAAAAATTAATTTTTCAATTTTATGCTATTAGTTATTTTGTACTATACTTTTTGAACTGTGACAGACAATTTTCGGAATATTTCCGAACAATAGAAAAACTATACCTATTTTTTAAGATAGTGGCTAGAGCTCACCTCTATTAATTGTGACATTTGATGTACTCAACACTTAACACCTATAAAAGTGTCAAGTTTTATAACTACTGTCATACCACTTTGACCTTTCATTGATAGGACTACTAGGCACTGGTCTCTAAAAGCGTTGAATGGAGAGCATATTCTTCTACATTTGATTTTGTCACGAGGACTGAAAGCTGTTTCGTACCTAGCAACCTTCCTATACCTGAGAAATATTGTCAGTCAGATGGCTGTGTGAAGAATAGAATTATGAATGTGTTGTGTGTTGAATTTTTTTTTTTTTTTTTTTTTTTTTGCTAGAGCATGACAGGAGTTACTCAAAACAAGTATTTGTATAAATTTATCAGTTATGCAATTGTACATCAATCATTCATTGTATTTGTGGCAGCATACATGATCCAACATAACATCACTATGTTAATTAAACTAAAGGATGAAGTTTAAGTTCAGATTTATTAATCAATTACTCATCAAACTAGTAAATTTTCACTATGTTGATTAAAAACATTCATGAAATATTTATATATTTTCTTGCCAGCTAATCATTTTAATGAATTCACAAATTGGAAAGGCAAAACAGTGTGGATAATGCTTCCTTCCTACCTTATTCAAGTTTTCTGAAGTGGAGCCCTCTACAGAAGATAAAGTTGAAGTACACACCAGTTGTAGGAATGGCGTCATATCAGAGCAGATTGTAGATGCAATTTTCCGCCATATAGGTAGTCTTGGTAGTATGTCATAAATTCCCATTGAATTAATAGCAGGCTGTTGGTGCAAAAGTACACATTAAATTAGTTTCAATCAGAAATTAATTACTGTACATACTGTAATGTGTTAAATCTGATTATATAACATATAGGCATGCCTACACATCTTTATTAGGGATGGGGGTGCTAAATTTGAAGTAATGTGACAGTAAAATAAACTACACTATTCGTTTACTTGGTAATAACTCTCATCTTAAAAACAATTTTTACTTTCACGGGTTTTATTTTTATTGTAATATACTCGTAGTAATTATTTGGGAATTAAAGATAAAAAGGACAATATAATTAACTTGTCGTATGTTTTCTCGCTATACTTTGTTTGATGGCCTTGGTAGGCCTTTTAAAACAGTGTTGCTGCAACAGTAAGAAGTATGTTTACAGAATTACCACAGTGAGTGGCTACAATAAGGACGGAGTTTACCAAATCTGTAATCATTTTGATACATTATATATTTGAACGACAAACAGTGTCTGTCTTAAATATAAATAATTACTTTGTTAATGAATACTGCCTGCGGTAGGAACCTGAAGGCAAAACTCTTTGTGTATTGACAAAAGCAAGCAGGTGCCAATAAAAATGCTGCCATAATCTTGGAATTGTACTCAGGCCTGAAGTTCATCATGGCAAAGAAAATTGCTCCTCCCATTGAGTGAGCTATGTAGATCAGTTTGGGATGCTGGGTGATCTTCAACACGTAGTCTATGATGGCTGGTTCATCATAAAGTCCCATCTCCTGGAAGCTGAAAACAGAGAAAAGATTATGTAGAGTTCAACAGTTTTGTTTAGTTGGTGTTAAGTAATTCTTTTATTCTCTGCTTGTATGACATGAGAATTGTATACCTATCATATGCCACATATACATTTACCATATCAAACCACATGCTATAATGGAATCAGAATTATTATTGTACTGCCAGTCTACATTCACTGATATATATAAAACTGGTATTGTATTAAATATTGTACAAATAAATTTCTGTCAATAAAATATTAAAAATGGTTTAATAATCACATCTCTGAAAATACTTTATGTTTCAGCCTTACATCAAACTGTTTTTACTCGAACACATTACTTTACCCCCCTTGCCCCAAACCACATTCAGTGGCCAAACCAACACATCAGTTGAGGCGTGGTTACGGGCATGTCAAAATGTCTGCAGCAGTAAACTGTACGGCCAAATGCAAGCTGCTTGGAGTAATTTATTTTTACATTGATGACGAACTACGGGACAATGTGAAAACGTGGTTGAGTAGGCAGGCTGCAAGTGTGTCAATCTGTGTGGTGATTATGTTGAAATAGCTGGAAAATGTACACATCTTTTGATGGTAAAATCATTTTACAATTCCCATTTTTTACAGCCTATGGGAGGTTAAAAATAAGTAACCCTCATACATTCACACACACACCCACCCACAAAATGAATAGTTTTTGAAAAAAACATTATTTACTGGGCCTCTGCAGACCATTTAGCAGTCTGGGGAGGCAGCAACCTTAAGGTGATAGTCGTAAGCAAAACCATGGATGTAAATTGTACATTGACATGTTAGAGCTGAGTTGTTTATTTTTTTAAATTAAAATCTGGGAGATAAATGTTAGCCAACTTGTAAGTGAAGAATTTAATAACGTTATAAAATGAAATTTGAATTACAAGTAAAATATGTATATTATTGATAAATTTGGGATACCCTAATTTATATTATGTTACACCTCATTTTGTCCTTATAGTAGTGATAAGACATCACATAGATTTCACAAAGCACCGGAACCATTACTCAACCAGTAAGCTACCATTGAACAGCTCTCAACAATGCACAGTTTTTTTTTTCCAGAGAAGGATCAATGACTTGTGTGTCCCTCTAACAGCATCCCAACATTTAATAGGATTTAGGTCAGGTGGCCTAGCAAGCAACCTGAAGTCTAGAGGTTACAGTTCTGGATCCGTAGACATTTGCATTATCTTACTGTCGATACAAGATATCTGACCTGCAAGGTGCTGTGGATACAGAAATCGGCTTACATCATCTGTCAGCAGGTCCCTGTTTCAAGAAACACTGTTATATCTCACTTAAACAGTCCTCTAACAAGGATACCACTACCAACAACTTGAAATGTATACTTCGAGTGTTAAAACACAAAAAAATTGTACGACTAAAATAGGCCAGGTGACCTTTTTTATGTTTCGTGGGTCCAGTGACTTGTAAGAATTCTTTAATATAAGTCATTTTGAGGAGATGGGAATATAAGTTCTACAAGAGCGGGAACTTCAAGCTCTGTGGTTGTGGAACCAAAATCGCGATGAAAGAAGTAATGAGTGGGGCGCCAGTCCAACTGACTATAACATGGAAAGTGTTTAAGCCATCAATTTTCAAACTCAAATTGACAGAATGACCCAAACATGCCGTGCTGAATATCAAGAATGTTTGAAATTTACAGCAGTCGAACTTCATCATATGGCAAGCAGTACATAAAAGATAAAAGGTTTACCAAATTTTGGAGTAATATTTCCTGAATATCAATAGACGTTTATGCTCTCAGCGCACACGAGATACTTCTTAAAGTCGGGGGGTGTGCTCGATCCTCTTGCCCAAGTCTGTACAAATCCGCAGTTTCCCTGAGTGTCGGCTTTCGGCATGACCTACGATATTAATTACATAAATATACAGTTAATGCTCAACTGAGGTACCGACCACCGAATCAAGTGCAGCACTGACACACACAGTGTACAGTGCCCTATGTGAGACAGATGTATAAAATGGTTTACGTGGAAACATTTGTGGTAAACTTCCTTATTGCGAGGACATATTTCGCTTGTAGTAAATATGAGTGGAGCCTCAATCCTCTAAGATGCAGAACAAGTGGCCTGATTTAGGATAGCAAATTCTTTTCATGCCGAATGTCACATGGACATTTATTTCTTTCCTGTAGACCCGGAACTTACTTTGACTAACGGTCCTTTGTATCTCGACCAGTGTTGCCCATGTTTCCCGTATAATTACTAACTCATCTGTTTACAACAATGTTTACTCTTGTCCAGATATTGCATCATTTTTATTCTTCCTTGCATTTTTGTTGTGCTTAACTTACATCTAGCGTGACCTTTCAGATTCGACTTGAACCAACTAAAACTATTTACCAACATGTTTCTATGACCAAGTGTGCTGTGGATGTTGTAATCGCGCCATTTTAAAACCGTATTAGTAGGAAACAACTTTTTATATCATCAGAGGAGCATGTGTATTTTTTTTATAGTGGAGAATAAGTTTGAGAAGTATCCGCTTGCTAAACTCAATTTATTTTAAAATCCTCCGACCAGAATCTGCAGCACTGAAACTGAACTTACTACTAATTACAGCTTAAAGATGCAATCACCTTTAAATATTTCTCAGTTTTAACTGTATGATCAGGAAGCTTACCTACCTGAAGCTCCAGTAACGAGGGTCGTCTCTGGTCATATTAACGTGGCCTTTGGAGTAGAAGTTCCCTCGACTGTTGGCGAGCCATACATCGTAGCCTCTGTCCCACAAGACGTACGCTAAGTATCATTACAAATAGACATTACACATATCAATATTGTATTTTATTTACATTTAATAGCTTCATTACCTATTTAGAACATGTATGTAAATACTAGCAGTCCCCCGCGGCTTTGCTCGCGAGTATTATTCGTAACTGATAATATTTACTTTAATTGAAAAACCTCTTTGTACACAAGATTGGTACTTCAGTCATCAAGTGTTAGAATGTCCAAGCGGCTAGTTGAACTAACTCTGCAGAAGGATAAGTAGCTATAGCTGTCCACGCGAAAAGCAGTCTTAAGTTTGTCCCTGCCACTAACAGCGACTTTGCCTGGGCCTTATTTATAAAACTGCCAATTTGACGTTCTAGGGTAGTTACAGACGTCTAAGGTAAGTGGTTAATCGGATGAGAAACATCTGTTTACCCTGTGCACAACCATTGGTGACGGTGCCCTCAATTATATATTGTCAAAATATTCACTTTAACTTTATTGACATTACAAAGTTTCAGAGTGTAAAGGTTTCGCGGGAACGTATTTGGTTCCCCAAACCTGAGATTAGTGAGATGATATATCGTCGGTTTACTGCCAAAAGTGACAATGTCAAAATGAGATAAAATTATAAAAATGCTAGGAATATGTATATGTTGTTCACGAACAATTGCCCAAGTTTAAAGTCTATTCGTCGTTTCGTACTGTTGTGTCACAGTATAGTAACATACCACATTTTTGTTAATAT